>JAJOOO010004594.1:0-16312 GCA_029582685.1 Solanum piurae | reverse complement strand
CTTGGGAAATTGGCTCCTATCCTTCATGGAATTGCATATTGTTGGGAAAACAGCATGACCACAATAACAAAATGTATACATACTTATTGCACTTATCAATCCATCCCATCTCCAAATCACACCTTTTTCTTCAAATCCAATACCATCAATTGCACCAATCCAAAATATTGAAAAAACCAAAACAATTGAAGCCAAAACTCCACCAATAGAAACATAAGCCAATAAACTTAAACTTTTCAACCACGTTGTTGGCAATATTACAATAGCAACTAATAAAACAAAAACTTCCCTTGCAACTATTTTAACACAACCAACATGAATTTTTGCATTTGCAAAATTTATTCCTAAATGCAAAAAATCATGTTGGTTGTGTTAAAATTGTTGCAAGGGAAGTTTTTGTTTTATTAGTTGCTATTGTAATATTGCCAACAACATGGTTGAAAAGTTTAAGTTTATTAGCTTATGTTTCTATTGGTGGAGTTTTGGCTTCAATTGTTTTGGTTTTTTCAATATTTTGGATTGGTGCAATTGATGGTATTGGATTTGAAGAAAAAGGTGTGATTTGGAGATGGGATGGATTGATAGATAGTGTAATCCATAACTGAAGATGAGGAGATGTAGAGAATCCCAACTCAATCAACCTTTATAAGAAAACTTCAAGAGGAAGAACAAATCCTTGAAGAAAAGTTAGACACCACTTGTTTAGACCTTACAATTCCAATTTTAGATAGGGAACTCCATAAAAGCAGCCCACCAAATTCTGGAGGATCCCAAATAGATATTTCCTTACTTTTTTTCTCCGTTTTAATTTGTTTCTCTTATTTTTAATTTTCTTATATATCTAAAAATTGCGTAAAAAATACTATAAATCATGCTAATTGACAATTTAATTGTTTTAAAAAAAACGTATAAAAATTGATTGGTTATAAAAAAAATACCGATTGATTCATAATATTAATCTATCTATGTCACATATCCACTACTTATATATAAGTGTGGATAACCACACATGTGGCGGTCGACGTGCCTTCTTCACCTGTGTGGTTCCACACTTACATTTACATTCTCTTTTTTTTTCTCTGTTTTAGTTTGTTTGTCTTATTTTTAATTTCTTATATATCTAAAAATTGCATAAAAAATACTATAAATCACGCTAATTGACAACTTAATTGTTTTAAAAAAAACGTATAAAAATTGATTGGTTATAAAAAAAATTATTTGATTCATAAAATTAATCTATCTATGTCACATAAAATGGGACAAAAGAAGTATCATGTATTATTTTAATTTGGAAACTACGTACAATGTATTATAAATGTCAATTATTTACTGACTCTTGAAATTCTATTTGTGCTACATATATTGGGACAAGGAAAGTAACATACATTATTTAAAAATTACGTAAAAAGTACTATAAGTTACAATAATTAACAATTTAAAATATTTTAAAATTTAATTGACTCTCTAAATTTTATCTATATCACATAAGGTGAGACAAGAAAATAATAGTTATTAGGCCCGTGCTAGCACGGGCACTTCTGTCTTATCTAGGGAGGGGCGTTTAGCCACTTGACTGTAAGGAGAAGGGGTGGAAAAAATAATTTTTAGCGGTAATTAATTAACGGCAATAACTTAGTTGACGCTAAATATGCATTTTAATTAAAGGTAATTAGCTTTTAAAAAAAATATTTTAAAAACTTATAGCGATATTAATTTGATCAACTAATACTAATAAAGACTTATTTTTTATTAATATGTATATTTTGTTTTAATGCAGTAATATATAGTTGATCAATTGTTTTAACTATTCGACTTTTGTAGTGAAATATTGAAAATTAATATGTAAATAATAGTGATCTATGTATATCCATCGAATAAAATATCTTTTCTATCAATGTTATATATTCTATACAAAATATATACTACAGTCTACAAGTGCTTATATAAATTAATAAGTTGAACTTTTTTATTAAAATAATAACTCAATTTACACATGCATACCCTTCCTACTTTAATTATAAAAAAGCAATTTGCATCCATTAACAAAGTCCTTTGGAATCTTATATAAAATTAAAGTATCAATTAATTTATGATTATTATTTTTGTCTAATTTTGGAATCAACCCACAGTTTTGCACGAATATTTATTATAATATGTATATTATATTACTATAGTACTAAACTTTAACATTAACAATCAAGAATGGATTCTATCGATAAGGCACAATACATAAACGAATTGATTTGTATTATACTATACATTATGCCAGGTAGGATGTTTACCTCTATTTATTTAATTTTACACAAATTTAAGTGTCTATTTATGCATATCTAAAATCAAAGGACATAAATACACTACAACAAAAACAACTTTTAGCATCAATAAATATTGACATTAATAAAGAGTGCTAAAGTTTTTATCGGCATTAGTTAAGTATCATTAGAACCAAATGCCGCTAAAGATTTTAGGGACATATACAAAGAGTGCTAATTGCCGTTAAAAATACATATTTAGCGGCAATTAAAGATTAATTGCCGATAATGATCATTTTTGATGCAGTGATATCAACTGAAATCAAGTTAAAAGGCACGTTTTTATATCATATCTTTCTGAAACGTGAATCCAAAAGAATAGACTTTGGAGAAAGGAAAATCCACATATAGATTCTTTGTGCACTTATTTTCAAGAATCAACAAATGGACAAAGAATAATTCAAAATCTCCAAAAAAAAAAAAAAAAATCTCCTTGCGTGAATGGCAATAATAATGCTGGTTAATCATTAAAAACAAATTATATTTTGGTTTGATATTTGATTCAAAATAGAATTCTTGGAAATTTTAATCTAAAAAAATTAGCCAAATGTTATTCATTTAGTAGTGGTCCTAAAAAGGTGAATATTTATAGAATATGACATTTGGATTTAATTATCTTCTACGAGTAATTGTATATGTGATATAAATATTAAATGATTATATTTATTCTATTTACGAGATAGTGGCGAAACCAAAAATTCCTTTAAGAATATTTAAAATTTATGATATATATATGAAAAGTATTATTTTTATCTATATACTTTGTATAATTTTCTATATATATATATTATGATTTTTTGACGAGGGGTCCAACTTGAAAAACTCGCAAGATACACCTATGATTATTATTATGATAAACAGACCTAGGAAAAAATAATAATGAAAAAAAATAAGGTTGGTCTTGAACGCAAGTAGGATAGAAATCCGGAGAAGCTTTGCCATTTAGTTAAAATCATCTAACAGATTCAGTTTACATCATTTTAGTAAATTTCAATTACTTAAATAACTTGTAATACATTTGATGATCAATTATTTTCCCGTTTGTGGGATTCTTACGTATACGGTATATGTATCGTTGAGGCAAATAGTTTGTAGCTAACGTGATATATTCATATTACACTATTATATAATGTTTATATAACGTATAAACAATGTATCATTTTTTGCAACCTACTATGCTTGGCAGATATAATTTCACATGAGATGGAGTTCGACAGATATTTGTTACTTATATTTACATTATTATTTTGTTTTCATATTTTAAATGAAGAATCCTTGTAGAATTATTGTGAAATTAGTTTTAATTGTAGAATTTGTTGAGAGTCGATGTCCTATTTGCACTTTGGGATAGAAATCCTATTAGGCATAGAAGTTCAATTTGAAAGTCATGCCTTAAATGCTTGTTTATATAAGACTTTTGCCTAATATTTTAAAGGAACGAATCGTAAATCATGTTTTTTCATAACTATAATGCCATTGAAACCTTTGAATTTATGTCACACTAGTTCTAAGAACGTGTCTTGCACGTTTGACCTTTACTATTATATAAAATTTATATAGGCCTAACTTATGTATAGAAACATGTGTAATATCAACCCAATTAACTTTAAAAAAATAATAAAATATATTTGTTACTTATATTTACATTATTATTATTTTTTTCATATTTTTAATGAAGAATCTAGAATTGTTGTGAAATTAGTTTTAGCTGTAGAATTTGTTGAGAGTTGATGTCCTATTGCACTTTGGGATAGAAATCCTATTAGGCGTAGAAGTTCAATTTGAAAGTCATGCCTTAAATGTTTGTTTATATAAGACTTTTCCCTAATATTTTAAAGGAAACAATCGTAAACCACAGTTTTTCATAACTATAATGCCATTGAAACCTTTGAATTTAGTCACACTAGTTCTAAGAACGTGCCTTGCATGTTTGACCTTTATTATTATATAAAATTTATATAGGCCTTATTAGAGATAGTATATTAGTAGTTGTTTCTATTTCATAAAACGACATAGTTTTGTTTGTTCTTATCCATTATACTATACAACTGCCATTGTATTTGCATTCTCCACTCATGTTAAGACACGTGGCTACTCTAAGTGCTATATATATAGCACCCACTGTAATACTCAAACATACATAAGAGAGGATATTCTTCTGCTGCCATATTTGTTTTTGCGTCCACTTTAATTAGACTAAAATGGTATCAGAGCCTTTTGTCTAGCAGACAAACTTTTAACCCATCAGTCTCTTAGGGTTTTCCTATTACTCTGTTGCAAGCTTTTATCATTACTCTGTTGTAAGTTTTTTTTTTCATTACTCTGCTGCAACCTTTTTCTTTACTTTGCTGCAAGTTTCCCATTTTACCTTTGATTCTTCTTTTACTCCTTCACTTTTGATCTTTTTCTTGATATTTCAACATGTCATCTTCCTCTAGTACTGATTCTGCTACTAACACAACACCTCTTGGGTCTTCTTCAACTCTTCTTACATCTCTATTGTTCTCCACTAAGAAGGTGAGTCTTCAACTCAATGAAAACAACTACATGTTATGGAAACAACAAATCTAACTCACAATCAGGAGTCACAATCTCCACTACCTTTTGAATGACTCTTTCATTGTTCCTCCAACCACCATTGTTGAGAATGGCACAGAGTTCCCAAATCCTGAGTTCCTTACCTATGAGCAACAAGACAGTTCCCTTGCATCTTGGCTACTTGCTTCAGTCAGTCCAAGCCTCCTTCCTTCCTTTGTTGGTTTGACAACCTCTGCTACCATTTGGAAAACACTCACCCAGATCTTTGACACACAAACCACAACTATAATTATGCATCTTCATAGTATGCTTAAGGGCCAACGTAAAGGCAACAAAAATATGCGTGAATATCTCTCTGGCATCAAATCTTTTTGTGACTCATTGGCTAGTTGTGGTGAACGAGTTTCTAATTCGATTCACCTTGCTACCATTCTTACTGGACTTACCCCTGAGTATGAGCCAGTGATTGCTGTAATCACTGCTAGTCAACATCCTTTCACTGTTCAACAGGTGACTAGTGTGCTACTTGACGCGGAGGCTCGACAACAAGATAGCCTTATCCATCTCTCTTCTTCTGCTAACCTTGTTAGAAACCAAGCAACTCCCATATCTACAAAACCTTCACTTCATGGTCTACCTCCTTATCAGCCTCCAAGTTACCAAAGTTCTCCACAACCTACCATACGTTTTCCCCTCCAAGGAAGAGGTCGTGGGAGAGGTAATAGGCATCAATGTCAGTTATGTGGGAGATTAGGACATCTTGTTAATCGATGCTTCTATAGGTTTGACCCTGGCTTTACCGGTCCTATTCCTGGCCAACCTCTTCCAGCACTACCAGTTCAAAAACATTCACATGCTTATCCTTCTCATCACTACCAACCAAGCCCTTCTCCATTCAATCCTCATTCCAGCACCCCTACACAAACATATTCACCATCTAGATTTGCCTACTCTCAGATTTCCATCCCACCTCCAATTACTCCCAACAATCTGGCTAGCTCTCATAATCATGGTAATGGTACTTGCTTCTCAAGCTCACAGCTCACTCCACAAGCACACATAGCCACTCCAGAAATTGTCAATGACAGTGCCTGGTACCCAGACTCGGGAGCCACTCACCATATTACTAATGATCCAGGTAATGTGAACAATGCCTCACACTACACAGGCTCAGGTACTATTACAGTAGGTAATGGAAACTCTCCTCATTTTACTCATATAGGGCAATCCTCTCTTCTTACAAGTTCTAAACCTCTTCTCTTGTCAAATATATTATTTGATCTACAAGTTACAAAAAACTTATTGTCTGTTTCAAAATTCACTAAGGACAACAATGTAATGTTCGAATTTTTTCCCTCTCATTGTTATGTGAAGGATCTAGTCACCAAGGAGATGCTACTTCAAGCACATGAGTTTGGTGGTCTCTATCCTTTGAATCTCTCCTCACTTCAGAAGTCTTCCTCAAACTCAGCAGCTCAAGTCAAGCCAACTTCTAGTTTTGCTTCACATTCAGCTTCTGCTTGCAATAATATTTTTCCTTCCTGTCATTTAGTTTCATCCAAAGACTCTTATGATGTGTGGCATAGAAGATTAGGACACCCCTCCCCTGATGTAGTTCATCATTCTTTGAAAGATTGTAATGCTTCCTTTTCAAAGGCTAGCATGTTTGAATCATGTACTGCTTGTCACATGGGGAAAATGCACAAGTTACCTTTCAAGAATTCGCATATTGTTTATACTGAGCCACTTGAACTTATTGAGGTTGATCTTTGGGGTCCTGCCCCTATACACTCTTCTGATTTCTGTTATTACATCTCATTTGTTGATGCATACACATGATTCACCTGGATTACATTTCTTACTCACAAATCTGATTCACCTCAAGCTTTTCTTAATTAAAGAAGTTCAAATTGATAATGGCATAGAGTTCAACTTGCTTAAATCTCATTTCCTTAGAAATGGCATCATCCACATGCTCACTTGTCCATACATTTCTCCCCAAAATGGCATTGTAGAACGCAAACATAGACATATCGTTGAAACCGGTCTTACTTTGTTAGCTCAAGCTTCTTTACCTCTAAAATTTTGGAGTGATGCGTTCTACTCCGCAGTTTTCTTGATTAACAGGTTACCTTCGAAGGTCATTCAATACTTGAGTCCTCATGAGAAGCTATTTGGCAGTAAACCTGATTACCATTTTCTCAAAGTATTTGATTGTCAATGTTTTCCTATATTGAGGCCATTCAATAAGCATAAAGTTGAGTTCCGGTCCCAACCATGCACCTTCTTAGGTTACTGTGCAAATCATAGAGGGTATAAGTTCCTCACCCCTGATGGAAGAATTATTATCTCAAGGCATGTCTCATTTGATGAGAACATTTTCCCTTTTGCAGTTCAGGGTCCTCAAGATGGTTTACCAGCATCAGTTAAACTTCTCTTAAGAGTCATACCCCTTGTTGTTAACTTGAATAACAACTCCCCTTTACCACCTCAGGAACCCACGTCGACTGCTGGTGAACACGTGGGTATTCCACTTTGCCCTGCTTCTCAAAATTTGTTCGGATCTTCACCTGCAAACCAGCTCTCTGCACCTTTCTCCCCACCTTCTTCCCCTCTTGTTGGCCACCTTGAACCATCAGTAAACAGTTTGCCTGCTGATTCAAGACCTGCAATTGAAACACCAATCAACACACACCCTATGCTAACAAGATCCAAAGTTGGAATTTACAAACCCAAGGCTATACAACACACACCCTTTATTATTATATAAAATTTATATAGGCCTTATTAGAGATAGTAGATTAGTAGTTGTTTCTATTTTATAAAACGACATAATTTTGTTTGTTCTTATTCATTATACTATACAACTGTCATTGTATTTGCATTCTCCTCTCATGTTAAGACACGTGGCTACTCTAAGTGCTATATATATAGCCCCACTGTAATACTCAAACATACATAAGAAAGGATATTCTTCTGCTGCCATATTTGTTCTTGTGTCTACTTTAATTAGACTAAAATGCCTAACTTATGTATATAAACATGTGTAATATCAACCCATTTAATTTTAAAAAAATAAATATATATATATTTGTTACTTATATTTACATTATTATTATTTTTTCCATATTTTTAATGAAGAATCTAGAATTGTTGTGAAATTAGTTTTAATTGTAGAATTTGTTGAGAGTCGATGTCCTATTGCACTTTGGGATAGAAATCTTATTAGGTGTAGAAGTTCAATTTGAAAGTCATGCCTTAAATGTTTGTTTATATAAGACTTTTGCCTAATATTTTAAAGGAAACAATCATAAACCACGTTTTTTCATAACTAAAGTTTGCATAATTGCGCTCTATAGCAAATATAAATATGTATATTTCGCTATACATATACAAAAGAAAGCAGTTGTATAATTTCGCTATACATATACAAAAGAAAGCAGTTGTATAATCTGCTTTGGTATACATATACAAAAGATCAATTGTATAATTTGTGTTTGTATGAAGCGAGAAAGAGAGAAAGACAAAAGAAAACTAGGCAGGGGAAGATCATATTTGTATAATCATAAGTGTATAGGACGAAAATATATACTTGTATTTGTATATACAATTTTCTCTCGCTTTATACAAACACATAAACAATGTATACATTTATGTTTGTATAAAGTGAAAGAGGCGAGTGAGCGAGCAAGATCTGGGAGAGTGGCGAGCGAAATCTGGGAAAGAGGAGAGAGGGGAACGAAAATATATGTATTTATACAATTTTCTCTCGTTTTATACAAACACAAACACATTTTATACATTTAATTTTTTGTATAAAGTGAGAGAGGCGAGTGAGCGAGCGAGATCTGGAAAAGGGGAGATAGGGGAACGAAAATATATGTATATACACAATTTTCTCTCGCTTTATACAAACACAACGCATTTTATACATTTGCGTTTGTATAAAAGCGAGAGAGGCCAATGAGAGAACGAGAGTGGCGAGCGAGATTCACCAGGAGAGAGGTGAAATAGCAGTAGTTTGCTATGGGGTACAATTAAATCAAACTATGGTGATATCATTTAATTTAAATTAATAGTTTGCTATTAAATACAATTTTTCCTTTTATAAAAAGCCAGAGACAACATTTTTTTGTTATAGTGGTATTTTATTTTTTGGAACCCCAGGGATAACCCGCAGCCGCTACAACCTCTGTCACAGCCTCTGCCCTTTGGGTGAGCACTCTGTGGTAATAACACATTATTCAATATTTTTTTCATATTCATTTTTGTATTAGGCTATCTAGTTTACGAAATACGTTTAAAATGTATAGACCGTGTGTACTTTATATTAATATAAATGCATTATATATATATATATATATATATATATACTTATACATATGATATACATAAGTATATGTAGCTTGATCGAACGGTCTATATAGGTTACTGTCCCTAGAATTAAACCGTAACATTGAAAAGTAGCACTATGAGTCTCTAATGTTTTAAAAGGAATTAAAATTCATTAAAAAGCAATTTAGGAGCTTATAGTAACATCTATAATAGAGAAAACGAAATATAACTAATGATATACGAGAAATGTACTGGGCCTCTTGGAGCAAGAAGTTTTCAGGGCTTTTTCTCCGCTTGACCCAATGGATGGGCCGAATTTAAGTGTGTCACACAGCTTACGCGGACCCATGTTAATATATGTACTCCCTCCGTATCAATTTATGTAATTTTGTTTGACTTAACGTGAAGTTTAAGAAAGAAAGATTTTTTTTATGGAACTTGTAGTACAAACTCTAAAATAAATCATAACTTTTTGTATGGTTATAAATCATCTCATCAAGGACAAAACAACATTTTAAAATTAAACTATTTTTTAGTATAAACTTTGTCATTCTTTTTAGAACTGACTAAAATATATGCAATGACCCCGTCGGTCATTTTCTATATTTCCATATAAATTACCATTTTTCCCTCCTGATATTTCCCATGGGTCTTATATGATTGAGTTTTGAAAAGTTAGTTTTGAACTTTGAGTTAAAAGTTGAGAATTTGGTAAGTTTTGAGGTTGAAAGGCTAAGTTGTCAAGACAATGATTCTTGGTGTCTTTTAGAGTTTCAAGTGTCGGTATGAAATTTCCCCGATTCCATGAGTCCCAAAATGTGAAATCTAATACGTGAGAGTTATCAATTTCTGATTACGAGTCTTTTTGAGAATTTGAGGTCCTAAGTTGTGAAATTGTGGAATTTTAGACTTTGGGTTGACTTTATTCAACATTCGGGGTTCGGATGCTCGGATCAAAATTCTGAGAGTTTCGTTGGATTCAGGGTATGATTTTAGGCATAGGTGAGATCTTGACTGATTTTTTAGAGGTCTCGAGCTTGTTTTAGCCTTTTTAGGTGTGAGTTAATTCCTTGTGATTTTATGGAGGTCGGGTCAAGGAGACCTCAAATTAGTATTTTGACAGTACCATTAAGTCCATAACATCGAGTATAATTGATTTGCATATATGGGATTTCAAACGAATCCCAAGGGTCTTTTCAGAGTGTTGAAAGTTGGTTGTATTTTCCTGGTGTGTCTGCAGGCCTCGCTTTTGCGAATGCTGGTCGCTTAAGTGAGAGCCTCTTCACTTTTGCGAGGGACGCGTTTTTAGCAGGGTTCGCTAAGCGAAACCCTGGTCGAGGGGGTTTTTGGCCTGCCATTTTGGGGTTTACCCCCTATTTCACCATTTTTGAAGTTTGAGAACTTTGTGGTGGCGATTTGGAACAGATTTTCGAGGAAAATTTTTGGGTAACGATACTTAACTCTAAATGTTAAATTACCCATTATTGTTTATGAATTTATGTGTTCAAATCAAGCTTTTGAAATGAGGAATTTGGGCTTATCTGCAAGAACCCAAAAACTTAGTAAAGAGATGATTTTGAAGTGATTTTTAGCCATTTTTCAAAATGATTTTTCCTAATGAGTTCTTAAAGCCTTGAGTAATGTTTCAAGTATAAAATTTGGATTCAAACCTTATTTTGGAATTGAGTTTTGTGTTGATTGACCCACTTTTCAAGAGGATTGATGTGGGTATCATTTTTGTAACATCTCGCACCTAGAAACGACTAGAAAGAGTTAAAAATCTGAAAATATTGATTTTTGGAAAGATAAAGGAAATCTGGAAAATTATGTCTAAGTTAAGAAAGTGAGTTTAGGTATTTTCAAACAACCATAACTCTTAGTTGAGGATGAGTTAGGAGTATTTCTTGATATGGTTGGAAAGCCCTTGGGAAGATCTTTCCAACGCCGCTGAGTTTGCACGATTTCTACATCGTATGAGTGAGAAATGTGTTTCGGGAGTTGGGTTGTTGGATTGAAGAAGGTCCCAATCCGGATTTAGGGAAGGGCAAAGTAGTTTTTTCTCTAATTAATTACCTAATTCATTTTTAGGGATTTATTGGGGTAAAAACATGACTTATTCAGTTTGGAGAATTGAGAAATACGCTTAGGGCTTGGAGAAGAGAGAAAAGAAGAAACAAAGGGAGAAAAGCCAAGATTTCGCCAAGAACGTAAAGCTTGCGAGTGAAATTCGTCGGGGGTGATACCTATTAAGGTATGTGAGATCTTTTCGTGTTGGGTTAGTTCACCCATACACCAACTTGTTTCAATTCAGCGATTTGGAGTTGTTTACATGTTAAGAAGTGAAGTTCTTGAAGAACAATTGTCAAAATTCTTGTTGGTCGAGTTGTTGATGCTTGGGGGTTGATTTGATTCATGTTCAAGGCTGTTTTTCGAGTTAGATTGGTTGTTATTGAGGGTACAATTGATCCTAAGTGTTTGGGGGAAAAAACTAGAGAAGATTAGAGGGTTTAGAGATGAAAAACGAAGAAGAAATTTCGTCGGATGAGTGGTTGCGCGTCGCGCTCTTGGTCCCAGATTTTGAAAAATTCTGATTCGCGTCGCTCTTTTTGTCACAGATTTTGAAAATTTCTGATTCGCGTCACGGAGTTGACACGAGGTGTTCTGCCTCAAAAGACGTTTTTGAAACCAAAATTTAATTATGCCTCCGCGTTGCGGACCCACCTTCGTATTTTGGTTTTCGGTCTTTTCTCATGTTTAGCTATCTAAAATCATTCCTAAACAACATGAGATCTTTCCAATCACAAATCTTAATCCTTTAACCCATAATTCAATTCAAGGATCAGTTAAGAGACAAGTCAAGATCAGTTAAGAGTCAAAGTCAAAGAAGTTAAGAGTCAAGTCTAGAAGTTAAGAAGCAAGTCAAAGTAAAGTTTCTCAAAGTTTTCAAGAGTCTTTATTAATCAATTTAACTTCGTTTTAAGGCTAAAGTTTCAAGTAAAGTAAAGAGTAAAGAGTCGAGTCCATTTCTCAAAAGTTATTACGGAACTAAGTATTCCCAAAGAAGCTTATAAATGTTTTACATTTGAGCAAGAAAGGAACTATGATTTCCAAAAGAGTTTTTGGGCTAGTTTTCAGAAAAGGGAACATCGATTCCAAAAGAGCCTTTGGGCTAAGCTTTGAGAAATTATCTCAAACTAAAGAAAAAGGTGTTTAAAACACATATGAGCTAAAGTATATTTTGGGAGTAGTATTGAGCACCGAATTGGGGACGCGAGTTCATATTAACTCAAATCTCCATAAGAACCATGTGGCCAACATGGGATTTAACAGGTCATACTTTTTAGATGATCACGTAAGTTAAGCTAGTAGATCCACTAAGTTAAGTAAGGTCATATATCACGGTAAGGTATAGGATGGTCCTTGGGCAATGTGAGGTAAAATATTGTATCATCACTATGGCTCATAGTGGTGGTTGTCGGTTAAAAAATCTCCCACTAAAGTTATATTACTTTTATATATAAGTAAAGTTGAGTTTGTTATTGTTTTATCTTTAACGAACTAAGTTGTTCACACTGTTTTACAAGCTTATTATATATTGCATGTGTCTTATTGCTTTATATTGAGTTCAGTTATTCATGAGTTGAACAGAGCCAAGGTAAGTGTTCTTTTGTACTCCTTTCAAGATTAAGTTGTTGTGTAGCAGTCCAACTCACATACTCATACATTCAATGTACTGATGTCAGTTGGCTTACATCTTATTATGATGCAGACGCAGGTAACCAGGATCAGCATTCAGCGCGCCGTTGATCTAGTCAAGCACTCCAGAGTCAGTGGTGAGCCTCCTTGCATTTCGGAGGACTCTTTTATTTGCTTTCCTAGTTTTTATTTATTAGGATGTTGTGGGGTCTGTCCCAACATCCATTTCAGTATTATAGAGGCTTCATAGACAGTCAGACAGTAGTTGAGTCTCTCATCTATGTATTTACATATATTCTATTTTGAGATACAAGTTACCATTTTGGCCAGATTTATCATTTAAGTTGTTTATGAACTTATATTGTGTTGATTAAGTCTTCTGCTGAGTTAAGTAGCCAGGCCAAGGGTTCGCTTGGGGCCAACAATGGTCTCCGAATGCCGGCCACGTCCAGGGTGTAGGCTCGGGGCGTGACAATTATTTCCAAAATGTGATGGTAAATACTTTCTTGTATAGATTATGTGACTTTAGAAGTGTTTCGGAAGGGAAAAACTCAATTCTTAGATTGATATTGATTGATTTAATACAAGTGATCTTATAAACTTTGTATTCTAGTAGAATTCATGTGCTTCCTTTGTTGCTTGTGTGTTGGGAGTAATGGGATGAGGTTAAAGGTTTAATTGTCCACTTGATAAATCTAAATGAATAAAAAAGGGTTGAAATGAAAAAGACTTTGTGATGAACATGATGATGTGAATTACCTTATTGTGACACTTGTTGATTGATTGATGAAATGCTTGAAAACATGAATGTGGACTTGAATTGTGTGAATTGTTATCTCTTCCGTGTCGTGTGATATTGCTTGTATGCATTGATTGGGAACAGTGTGTTGAAACATGTGATGATTTGTGATACTGAGGTCTTTGTCGGTGAGTGTTGTGATGTTGAGGTCATTTCTGGCAAGTGTTTATAAAGCCGATGAGAAATGGTTTCGGCTAGTGATTTGATATAAAGCCGATGAAAAATGATCCCGACTAGTGATATAAAGCCGATGAGAAATGGTTCCGGCTAGTGATATAAAGTCGATGGGAAATGGTTCCCACTAGTGATATAAAGCAGATGAAAAATGGTCCCGACTAATAATATTGTGCCGATGAAAAATGGTTCTGGCAAGAGATTGATTATTGTGACTCGATATTTTTATGCTTATGCGTGACTTACTCATTAATTGTGATTGATGTATTTGTGTGTATAACCAAACTACTTGACATTGATATTGACTTATTTAATTTGTTTGATTGTTGAATTGTGAATATCGGGCCTTGTGAGTCGTGTATTGTAGAATTTCTAGGTTGGTTGATTACTGTGCAGTTTGTAGTTTTAGAAGGTTCAATTAGAGTGTAAGGGGTATCCGTTTTCTAGGTAGATGCCTTCTTTCTAGGTTGCTTGTTGGGTACCGTATTTTTTATACTCACCCCTTGCTTCTACACTTTTGTAGGTTCCGAGACCAGACCCGCGTGATCTTTTTCTTTTTCTCCTGACAGTCGAGGCCCGTTGAAAGATTTGAGAGGTAGTTGCTTGTCGGCGGACCCTCTTTTTCTTTTCTTTAAGCTTTGTTCTACTTGAAAAATAATGATTGAGACTTGTATTTATCTTTCGAGTTATGTATTTTCGTTAGTGGCTTGTACACGTGACAACCAAGTTTTGGGGTTTGTTTAGAATGAATAAGTTGTCTGCCTTCGTCTTGTTCTTGCTTTATATTTCCGCATTTCTTCCGTTTTCGTTGGGTTGAGGCTGACTTGTCTTAATGGGAAAAGATAAGTATCATCACATCATTTTTGGATCGTGACATTATAAATATATATATCATTATTGGTATAGAGTGGGAGTGTATCATTTAAGCACCATTCCGTAATATGCATAGTGTTCTAGAGTTGTGTGAGGCAAACTTGTAAATGATCAATAGGCAGACAAAAACAAGTTTTCAAAAGAGTGATATATAATTAGGCTGCCATATAATTAAGAAGATGTAGAGGGTCCATAGTGCATTGACAATTCTCTTTCTTGTAAGCGTGTCAAAATTTTATGAATTTATATAACTATACGTATGTTTGCTGTCTTTCTAAGAGAAAATTAGAACCAACAAGCGTTTAATTTGAAAGCAACGTTAAATACGTGTATCTAGAAAACAAATAATGTATTGTTGGGAACAATGGACTTTGTTATTGAAAAAGGCTAATATAAGAGTTTTGATGGAAATTGTACACTGATTTTTTCAAAATTAAATTAAATTTGAAAGCGAACCTTACCCAAAGACTAAATCATTAGGGAAAAATTTATGCGAAAATGACAAATATTTATAGTGTATTGTTTAATTTAGCTACAATTTTGGATATTTATAATTAACTGCTACAATTTCTTAAATTTTGCTATGAATTTGTATATGCTTACCTTAGCTAGTTGTATACGATTTGTTGATACATTTTATTTGTATAAATTATGAAAAATAATAAATTATCTTATTTGTAGCGAAATATACAAACGGAATTATCAAAAATTCTTAAATGTATAAATACAAAGTTGGTACATACTTACCCTGTTTATATATTGACAACCAAAATATACAAATGAAAATATCCATAGCAAACTTAACTTAGCTATGAAGTGCAATTAAACAAACTATAGCTAAGAAGACTTATTAAGTTTAATCTCTTTGCTATTTGTGAAATTTTCTCTTATCATTCTATACAAGGAAAAATGACAAATATATTCCTGAACTATCGTAAATGGTATGTAGATACCATCCGTCATACTTTTGGGACATTGGTGCCCCTGCCCTCCAAAAATTGGAGCATATATACCCTTTATACGAATAGACATACATGTGTCATAATCTTATCTATCAATCCGACATTTATTAAATATCGCATTGACGGATAAAATTGTGCCACGTGTCCCAATTTAGTCTTCCGTTAGAGTGAAGGGCATATATATGCTCTAATTTTTATACGGCAGGAGCACCAATCTCTCAAAAGTATAACAGAGTGTATTTGCATACTATTTACGATAGTTCCCACATGTATTTGCCCCTTTTCCATACATCCACTAGCTAGCAACTATATATAGCTGGACTTGCAAGTAAACGATTAGACTTAAAGTAACCATCACATTTTTGCACATAAAAAACAACTCATAATTCACATGGTGTTTTTTAATTTATTGACTTTTGTACATAAACATGATTACATGCCTTGCATTTAGCCATCTACGTGTCCTCTCTTTTTCTTTCTTTTTACGAGTAACTTTTTCTCCCATCACATCAAACATGTTTAGTAACTTGCCTACTTGGGAAGTGGGGTTTGGGAAAAGTAATTTTATCGCATTTGATTTGCACTTGGACATTATTTGTACACTTTGATAAGAGATTCAGATC
>JAJOOO010004593.1:0-96106 GCA_029582685.1 Solanum piurae | reverse complement strand
ATCATAATCGATGTTTGGCTTAGTTATTACTTCGCACCAATCGACACTAGCCTATTAGATAGTATCACACTAAATCTATGTTGATAATTCTTTTCTTGTTGATTACCTACTTGGTCCGGCAAGTAGCAACAAGGCGAGTTCTAACGCGTGCACACGTTAAAAAGACTTCTAAACGAAAGAATTATCAATACATGCAAACACTATTCAAGAATTTCTTATTTACTATTCATACTTTGCTAATTGCTCATGGTTCCCACAACCCTAGTTGTGGAGTTTAGTTACCCATAATCATATGAACACAATTCATGGTTTTAAATGAAAGAATGATGAATTTACGAAAGAAGAATAATAAACCCAGAATTTCAACTCGAATTTCAACACCAAAAATCTTCAAAACGAACTTAGGAAATTAATAATTGCTAAAGTTGCAAAGTAATCTCCCAAGTCAAGAACTAGAGTGGAATAATAATGTCTAACCCCTAAAAATGAGGTTTACATGTCCTATTTATAGAAAGCAAGTCCTAAATAAAAAGGGAATAAAATAAGGAAAGTTTCGTTCAGGCATGCATCTTCAATCCATGAGACTGACTCACGGACCGTCAATGGATCTACGGTCCGTGAGTCCCTTCCGTCAGCCCAGCCTTGGAAAAGATTTCAGCTTCCAAAATCCAGCTTCTCTGAAGCAAACGACGGATGTATAGTACGGATCGTAGATCAATATACGGTCCGTCAATCCCCCTCTGTAGCTCCATACTTGGAATCTTCAAAAATCAGGTACTGGAACCCTCGCAGTATCAATCTACGGATCAACAGTACGGTCCGTAGATCAATCTACGGACCGTCAATGAACTTCGTGGTTCCACACTTGTCAGATTTCCCTGATTTCCCTTTTATGCTTTGGCTGCTGATCTACGACCATCATCTACGGAGCGTCAATGGACCTACGGTCCGTCGATCACCTCCGTAGATGCCCTTTTCTGCAGTTCTTTCAGTTGTCTCTCTAATTCCGCGCCTGAACATCTTTCCTGCAAAATATGATAAAAAACTCATAAAAACAAATACAAAAAGGCCCTAGATACACACAACTTGTAAGTGAACTGTAGTAGAAATACCGTAAACTCACGGTCTATCAAACATCAACAAGCTTAACAAATAAGAACAACTCACAACCTTAATACATCATCTCTCTCGAGCAAGATGGGTAGGATTAGGTTTAGGATTCACTCTCTCGAGCTGAACCCATATCAACCCAATACCTACAAACCATTAATCAAAATATTTGGTTCAAAAACCTCTCTCTCAAGCAATCTAAGAACTCAAAATTTGTCACGACCCAAGGATAGCCCGTAGATGCAACACGGTGTATTCGACCCCAAATGGGTTTCATACAAGCCTAATAGCATTCATTACATTTGATATAAGGAAAATGGTACGTAATTAAAACTCATTTAAAATCCATACAATCAAAACTTTATTTAAAACACAACGGAAGTCTATTGTCTCACAAGGCCATCTAAACAATATTTTGAAACTACAGTAGGGTCACGGCCCTTTACAATCAAAAAGTCTAAAAATATCTATTACATGAAAGAAATGGAACATCAAGTACTTGTCCTCGATCCATGAGGACATACAACTTAGTATTGGAGAACCTCAAATCCAAGCTTTAATTAAAGAGAAAGTAACCCACTTGCAGGAACCTACACTTGTAGTAAAACATGGAGAAAATATGGGTTAGCACAATTAAGTACTAAGTATGATAGCCATGCAAAAACCATGCTAAAAATGGACATTTTATTTGAAATCATACTTTTATGCCATTTTGATAAAACTTTATGATTATAAGCATAAGAGGCATTTTATACAAACATAACCAACATACAAGTCATTTCATCATAAACGAGGCATAATCAACATATAATCCATTACCTTCAAATTAAACCTTCACCTCAAGTAACCCTCATGCTATACATTGTGCAATGTATGAATAGCGTCCCATACCACCGTCCACACTAAAGTACCACATTAAGGTCACCAAAAGTGAACTTACCATTCAACCTTTCCACCTTTACACCATACTCATACATAAGAGACATAACCCTTTCATAAGTCATATCAACACATAAGGACCATCATCTAGGGCAACTATAAGTTATACTTGTGCAATGTATGAATAGAATCCCATATACTACTCACACTAAGTACTCTTTTGGAGCCACCATAGACAAGGCACATTCATACACATTAAGTCGTAACAAGGAAGTAACTCATAATACAATCCAAGTATAGAATGAATCATCTCATTTAAGCATATAAGTCAACATTCTTCATTAGCTTCATTTCGGACACATTCATACGTTAGCCATTAATACTTAGAGAACTCAATATGACTCTCTCAAAGCCTACTCATGCAATGCATGGATGGCATCCCAGAATACCACACACACTTCATAGAATCCATCAAGAAACCATAATGCACATCTCACATGATGGGAATAAGTGTTCAACCGACATAGACCATGTAAGTTTGACATGGAATCCGGTGTCATGAAGCCCCACACCGTAAAGAGGTGGTCTTCTTGCCTAAGGTAAGACCGGTAGCAATAACTTAGGTGGACCCACTAGCTAGACCTATCTGGGCACATAGTTAAGGGATAATAAATATATTCATTAAAATTTGGCTTTATATGGGGAGAACCTCCATCTTACTATATCCTCTCAGTGCTTAACCTAAATTCCCATAGAATAGTTTCATTTACATTAAATTATTGTAGTTGAGAGGCCCACAAACATTAGGCCTACCACCCTAAGATACATTACATATGAATGAGCCACCAACATTAGGTCTACCGCTTCATGGTAGATTACAAGGATAACTTATTGACTTTCCTAGAAAGGGCCAGCACCATTAGGTCTACCACTTCAACGTTCATAATTTCATACAAGGGAGAGCCACTACCATTAGGTCTATCGATCCAAGGTTTCACATCACATTAGTTCCTAGACTCCTCATGAAGGGCCACCACCATTAGGTTTACCGATCCAAGGTTTAGCCTAGAATACTTCATCATTCATTCATTCATGAAAGGCTACCAACATTAGGTCTACCAATTCAAGACATTAGGAAATTATGTCAAGATACCTTCATTATACAAGAAAAGGATGCATAACCCTACCAATTCAAGATATCACAATCACTTTACTTCCATTTATACAATAAAGTAATGCCTAAGCCTACAAATTCAAGATATACAATACATAGAAGAAAACTCTTCACATTCAATCATCATCATTCATCAGTGTTATTTGAGAATGTGCTTTCAATCATAACACTATTACATTCTAAACATGATCATCATACTATCATTGAATTCACATACATATGCTTCACATCATATCCATACCTTAACCTTCATACCTTGCCTTTCATGGCCTTGGATCACATTCACCCACACACCATAGATCAATACAATTAGGCAAGAGTAATAACGTAATTTCAACATTCTATATCCATATACACATAAAAAATTCACATACTTCATAATCTATCAAATCCCCATCACAAATCACAACATAGGAATTTGGAGAAACACATGGGTTCTAGGAAGAAATTATCTTAATTCATCTTTAAAACCACAATTCATTCATAATTCAATGAAATAAAGCCTTTAGAAAACGTTCCCATGCAAAGATTGAAATCTAGGGTTTTTGGGGAAACATTGGACATTTGTAATCACTTTTGAAATTGGCTCCTTGAAAGGCACTAAGTGAAAGATGAAGACCACCATAACTTTTATGGAAGAATCCCACTATAATCCCTTGAAAAACTTGAAGACTTGACCTTGGAATCTTGGATCCTTTACCTCCAATGGAGGTTTCTAGATGGAGAACTTTTGAGAAGAGAGGTTTCTAACTTTGGGGTGTTTTGAAATAATGAAATCTAAAATTGAGTTTAATACTTTTAATACTCTTAAAATACCATAATTAACCCAAAATAACCGTCCCTCAACTTAACTAAATTAATTAGCAATTTACCAAACCACCCATCACTTGGCCGAACCAAGAAAGCAAACCAGATGGTGACTCACGACACCAACCCACGGACTGTGGATTGGGTCACACCCCATCCTAGTCAACCGTGGTTCATGGTTGTGGCTTGGTTTTGGGGGCCTTGAGCTACGGAGACCATCCACGGGGTGTGGATGGACCTACGGGAGGTGGACCCCTTTCGTAGGTCACCCTCATTTAGGCAACTTGGTTTTTCTTTGGGGTCTTAGGGGTTAGGCTTTAGAGTCCCCCTCAAGGACCCCTAGGGTGGTTGTTGGGGAGTCGTACCTTGACGTTTAACCCCTAAACCTTTCAACCATAGCTCGGGACAACATTTTACATCCTCAAACCTCACAACAACTCAATCACAAAGTCTTTAGACTATAGTTTCACCTATTCATTTTACGGGTTGTTACATTATCCCCTACATAGGAACATTCATCCTCGAATGACACTTAAAACACATTAAGGGGTTAACGACTCTAAACTAGTAACCCATCATGCATGCAACATAATAAACAATGCACAAAACTTAGGAGGAAACATCAACTCCATCTCAACATGTTCAATGCAACCCAAGAAAGTAGGAACTACCTCTACAAACTCATTATGCACCAAAACATCAACATCTCTCATTTTATTAGAGGAATTACCTTCTCCAACTCATATCATGCTCATCATAACATCATTTAGCATATTATGCAATTTCTTCATAAAAGCACATTTAGGCTTGTTCAACAATCAACCTCATGAAGAATATAGACAACTCATTATAGATGCACATCAACATGAGGAACATAATCCATGAAAACTCAATTTCTCATTTAAACATAAACTCATCAAGAACATGCATAACATAAGGAGACCTTGGAAACACACAATCACACATGACTCCAAAACATGAAACAAGCTACAAGGAACTCTTAATCTCAAGCTTGAATAGGAATAGAAGGAAAGAGATAAGGATATCGAAACACTCAACAACCTTACTATTCAACTTACTATCCCCCACTTAGGAGTAAACCCAACTAAGGTTAACATGAAAAATAACATAGGAACCTCAACAAGACATTCATAACTATAAGGAACTTATCACATAATGGTGCCTTCATCTGGAAGAACTCCTTTTGTCCACTCTAGTTGCATCTCCTACTAAAGCCTTTACTAGGATACTACTCATCATCAAGCAACTCTTGCTCACAACCACCTCACCAACACTACTTAAGGTGAGAATTCAAGTCAACCTAAATCATAAACATCAAGAACACTCATTGACCTTGCTATCTAAGCACATTATTTCCCCCTTGAGATCAAGTCTATACAAACTCTTATAAGAATCACTTCTAGGCATTTCTAAAACACCTATTCATCAAATCTTTCAACATACCTCAAAACTAATCATGACCTTTTATCAACAACACACATAACCATAAAGCAACCCATCTATACAGAAGAAATCATCAAATTCTATCATAGCGTGCCTCATCTAGTCACATAGCAATAATTGGCACCAATACTAACCTTTTTCTCTCTCGATCCTTGTAGCATTATCCCTTCGCGTGGTCGCATCTTCAAGACCATCGGATAATGAATAGGAGAGAGAACTTATAGGGTCAAACTCTATGGCACGACATGAAGAAGAAAGAAATGGAACATCCTAACATCATATAGCCTCTCGCTCATAGATGTGTTGCGACTTACACCGATGAAAAAAACTCTACTAGGCGTGGCTTGTGAGACATCAATCCTAAAAACCATTCCCTAAACCTTTCTCTGATACCATGTTTTTCATTACCCAAGGCTAGCCCCTAGATGCGACACGGCGTACTCGCCCCCGTAGGGGTCTCATACAAGCCTCATAGTATTCATAACATTCTATATAAGGAAAATGGTACGAAATTAAAATCATTTAAAATCCATACAATCAAAACTTTATTAAAAACACAATGAAAGTCTATTTTCTCACATGTCCATCTAAACAATATCTTGAAACTAAAGTAGGGTCACGGCCCTTTACAATCGAAAAGTCTAAAAATGTCTATTACATGAAAGAAATGGAACATCAAGGACTTGTCTTCGATCCATGAGGACATACCACTTAGTCTTGGAGAACCTCAAATCCAAGCTTCAACTAGAGAGAAAGTAAATCACTTGCCGGAACCTACACTTGTAGTAAAACATGGAGAAAATGTGGTTAGCACAATTAAGTACTAAGTATGATAGCCATGCAGAAACCATGCTAAAAATGGACATTTTATTTGAAATCATGTTTTTATGCCATTTTGATAAAACTTCATGAACATAAGCATACGAGGCATATTATAAAAACATAACCAACATACAAGTCATTTCATCACAATAGAAGCATAATCAACATATAACCCACTACCTTCACATTAAACCTTCACCTCAAGTAACTCTCATGTTATACCTTGTGCAATGTATGGATAGCGTCCCATACCACCATCCACACTAAAGTACCAAATTAAGGTCACCAAAAGTGAACTTACCATTCAACCTTTCCACCTTTACACCATACTCATACATAAGAGACATAACCCTTTCATAAGTCATATCAACACATAAGGACCATCATCTATGGAAACTCTAAGTAATACTTGTGCAATGTATGAGTAGCATCTCATACTACTGCTCACAATAAGTACTTCTTTGGAGCCATCATAGACAAGGAACATTCATACACATTAAGTCATAACAAGGAAGTAACTCATAATACAATCAAGTATAGCATGCATAATCTCATTTAAGCATATAATTCAACATTCTTTATTAGCTTCATTTAGGATACATATATACATTTTCACTTAAGACTTAGAGAACTCACTATGACCCTCTCAAAGCCTACTCATGCAATGCATGGATGTCATCCCATACTACCACCCATACTTCATAGAACTCATCAAGAAACCATAATGCACATCTCACATGATGGGTATAAGGGTTTAACCGACATACACCATGTAAGTTTGACATGGAATCCGGTGTCATGAAGCCCCACACTGTAAAGATGTGGTCTACTTGCCTAAGGTTAGACCGGTAACAATAGCTTAGGTGGATACACTAGCTAGACTTATGTGGGCACCTAGTTAAGGGATAAGAAAGATGTTCATTGAAATCTGACCTAAAGTGGGGAGAACCTTCATCTTACCATATACTCTCGGTGCTTAACCTACATTCCCATATAGTAGTTTCATTTACATTACATTATTGTACTTGAGAGGGCCACCAACATTAGACCTACCTCCCCAAGATACATTAAACATTAAAGAGCCACCAACATTAGGTCTACCACTTCATGGTAATTACAAGGATAGCTCATTGACTTTCTAAGAATGGGCCACCACCATTAGGTCTACCGCTTTAAGGTTCATCTTTTCTAACAAGAAAGAGCCATCACCATTAGGTATACCGATCTGAGGTTTAACATCACATTAGTTCCTAGAATTCTGATGAAGCGGTACCACCATTAGGTCTACCAATCCAAGGTTTAGCCTAGAATACTTCATCATTCATTCATTCATGAAATGCTAGCAACATTAGGTCTACAAATTCAAAACATTAGGACATTAAGTCAAGATACATTCATTATACAGGAAAACGATGCATAAGCCTATCAATTCAAGAAATGACAATCACTTTACTTCCATTTATATAAGAAAAGGATTCCTAAGCCATCCAATTCAAGATATACAATACATAGAAAAAAACCCTTCACATTCAATCATCATCATTCACAAGTGTTATTTGAGAATTTTCTTTCAATCACAACACTATTACATTCTAAACATGATTAATATACTATCATTGAATTCACTTACATATCATTCACATCAATTTCATACCTTAACCTTCATACCTTGCCTTTCAAGACAATGCATCACATTCACCCACACACCTTAGATCAATACAATTAGGCAAGATTAATAACATAATTTCAACATTCTATATCCATATACACATAAACAATTGACATACTTCATAATCAATCAAATCCCAATCACAAATCACAACATAGGAATTTGGGGAAAAAAATGGGTTCCACAATTCATTAATAATTCAATGCAATAAAGATTTTAGAAAATGTTTAGAACCGAGCCCATGCATAGATTGAAATCTAGGGTTTTTGGGGAAACTTTGGAAATTTGGAATCACTTTTGAAATTGTCTCCTTGAAAGAAACTAAGTCAAGGATAAAAACCACCATACCTTTTATGGAAGAATCCCACGAAAATCCCTTGAAAAACTTTAAGGCTTGACCTTGGAAGCATGGATCCTTCACCTCCAATGGAGGTTTCTAGAGATAGAACTTTTTGAGAAGAGAGGTTTCTAACTTTGGGGTGTTTTGAAATAATGAAATCTAAAATAAAGTTTAATACTTTTAATACTCTTCAAATACCATAATTACCCCAAAATAACCATCCCTCAACTTAACTAAATTAATTAGTAATTTACTAAACCACCCCTCACTTGGCCAAACCAAGATAACAAACCAAATGGTGACTCACGATACCAACCCACGGACTATGGATTGGGTCACGCCCCTTCCTGTTCAACCGTGGTTCATGGCTTGGTTTTGGTGGCCTTGACCTACGGAGGCCATCCACGAGGCGTGGATGGACCTACGAGGAGTGGATCCCTTCCGTAGGTCACCCTCATTTTGGCAACTCGGTTTTTCTTTGGGGTCTTGGGGATTAGGATTTAGTGGCCCCCTAAAGGACCCCTAGGGTGGTCCTTGGGGAGTCGTACCTTGACGTTTAACCCCTAAATCCCTCAACCATAGCTCGGGACAACATTTTACACCCTCAAACCTCACAACAAATCAAACACAAAGTCGTTATGCTCTAGTTTCAACTATACATTTTATGGGTCGTTACAAAATGAGAACTGCATTTGCAACTTCAATTCGTAGATTAACACATAGATAATGTTTAAAACCACTTCAATATAGCATTTAACGTAGCAATCAACAATACCCATAAGCTAATTAAACCTATAATCACATAATTACACCCATGAATTGTGCTTTTTGCTACACCTTCTAAAAATAGGGAAACGATTACCAAATACATTTTCCATGATCTAGGTAAATGCTCCTAAGTCTTTACAATGGTCCAAATTGAAGAAATTTAGTAACCTACTTGCAAATACTCAAAATTGAGCCTCAAAAAGTATCAAAGTCTACAACAGAATTCTAAAACTCAAAAGAAAATTCTCCCCAATTATGGCAAGATACTCAATTTACAGTTCAAAATTCAATTTATAGTTGCCCAAAAATTTGGCCTGAAAGTCCAATAGGCGAGATAAGTCGGGCTCGCCGAGTGGTTCGGCGATCCGCCCTTTGCTCTCTTTCATCGCCATTATGCATTGGTTCTCAGCATCTGATGAGTCAACAATTTTGGACTCATTTAGGGCTATATTTTGATTGAATTGGTGTCCTCAAATGCATATTTTGTTTCAATAACTGATGTAAATCCTTAAGTTTCAGGTATTTGGATTGAGAGACAAAGCTTGGATGCTATCAAGAAAAAAGGAACAAAGCGGCTAAAAGAACGGAAAAAAGACTTCCTGAGTATCTCCTAAACTATTAGGTGAGTCGCCGGAAGGTCCTAAATCCCGCCGAATGTTCTAGTGTGGTGAGCCCTGAAGGAGAAGGTCAAGTCTGTGATGAAAAAAAGTAGTCGGCGTGTCGCCGAGCAGTTCCGCGAACAAGTACTCTATCGCCTAATGCCTCAAAATGAGAGAATGACGAAGGTGAAAGAAGAAAGGCGATGAACCAGACAGGGATGAGATCCGGGCTAGATCTCAACCCACATCCACCAGAGTTCCCTCAACTACCACTTCTCTTGCAACAGAATCAGTGCCAGCTCAGGCACCTTCTATGACCCCTGTGCTCCCTTTCATTCCTCCTCCCAATATTCTGAATAGATTAAAAGGAGATGTTTTACGAACTATCCTCGAGGAAAAGCTTCTTTCTACAGAAGGCTTGGAGGGGAAGTATCCAGATGTGAGGTAGACCCTCCACTTCCACAGGTTCGAGCAGTTCACTAGTCCCCGAGGCTCCTATATTCCCTCTTGGATTTGGGAGTTTTACACAACTTATGGTGATCTGGTTCCCAAGAGTAAGAAGAAGGCTAGTGAGTTTAAACCGGTTAAGGTGGTCATGGTCCGAGGCAAGGAGGTCAGGTGCATCAGTTAGTATACTAACGTTGTACTAGGTAGAGATCTGCACTCTACACATCCATATGATGGATTGCCCGTTGCTTAATTCTTGGATGATCTAAAGGGGTGGCTGGCACCTTTGATTTAACATACCACCCCAAGGTGGATCGAGGTGGTCGCCCCTATTGAGAAAAGGTATTTGAGTATTGTTGCCTGGTTCTGGTTTGGCTTTATCAATAACACCATTATGCCATCCCAGAATGAGTATGTCCTCCGCCATTCTAAGGAAACATGCCTAGGGTCCATCATATCCAGTAGGCGCATCGACCTAGGACTGCTTATTTAACAGGAGATGCCCATGAGAGCCCAGTACATACTTACTTCTCTTCCATTCCCAGTCATGGTCACTGAGTTGAGCAAACGTGCAAAAGTACCTCGAGTTGCTACGAGAGACATTGAGGTGAGCCCTTCTTACTCCACTAATATCCAGCATATTGAGGCCGAGTACACACGAGAGGAGGCTGATGGGAGGAGAGTAGCTCCAGCAGATATTTCTCCAAAAGTTGATATTGATTCGTTACCTGCATAGGTATCTTCGCCTACCTAGGCCTCGGGCCGTCAGGTACTTCAGCCACTTCTACTTCTTCACAGATTCCAGGCACCTTTAACTCATCCTATCCAGTCAAGATTACTTAGGTGATGATCTTGAAGATGGGGAATCTGGCCTATTCAGCCGATGTGAAGGCAACTCGGTTGGAGAGATCCAACCCTAGGATGATTGAGAGTGATATTTTGCCTTCACTGACCCCGCTCTGGGTTTCTATTGATGATCTGGCTACTAGAGTCGCAACTTGTGAGAGCAGACATGGAGAGACCTTCGAGGTTCCATCTTTGAAGGCCGAGGTAAAAGATTTGTGGAAGGACGTAGACTATTTGAAGTCTACCGACTTCAATTTATTGATTCAGGATGCAGATGACATGGATGCTCCTAAGACCTCAGGGATTCCTCCAATTGGCAATGATGCACACCGGGATGAGCCTACAGTTGAAGAGTCGGATGCTGAAACTGACGAGGAGCAAACTAGGGTACATGAAGAGAACATATTAAGATATTTGACAGCTCTTGCAGGGACCTCCGTAGATGTCTCTAGTGGAGTTGTTGCTTATGAGGTGATTCCGCGCATTGATGCCTATGTACAGACTGCTGCACCGGGCACTGAGGTCCACACAGATAGAGAGACTGCATAGACATGATCCTTTCTTTACCTCCCTCTCTCTCTTACTTTCTTTAACTTTTGGATACTTTATTTCATTTGCATTTGAGTACAAATGGTTTTTATTTGTGGTGGGGTGAGGCCCACCTTTTGTGTGAATATTGATGTTCGTGTTTTGTTGATATATTTGGCTCATTGTGTTTTATACTGCTTTTTGTGGATGTTTGAGCTTGTGGTTCCATCTAAAGTTTAGCCTAGTCACTATTATCTTGCAAATTTCCTATCGAAAGCGTGTACCCAACCATTTATCTCAATTTTTATTGTGGTCACGCCCGAATAACTTTTTCTCATACTTGATTTCTTTGTTATTTTTGTTGGTTTTACTTACTTTTGACAAAAACCCCATCGATATTTGACACTTTTATGTCCCCATTTCATTTAAAATGTTTTTAATCGTTAATGTCTTTAGCTACGACTAGTTAGAACAAAATTTTATTTTTCTATTACTTCTCAAAACCGCTCCCTTGGGACACGATCCCAACCCTTAGTTGGGTTACTATACTATCACACGATCGTAATATTGATCGCCTTTTGTAGGCTACCTCTGAGACCCTTATGTACTGTAACTTTAGGCAGACAAACCCTTGCTCTCCAAAAGTATTCCGCGAATCGCCTAAAGGAAATTTATAACTCCGACTTGCCTTAATTGTTTATCCAACCTCATCGGTGAGCCAGACTTAGCTCGCCAAAGTGGTTTGGCGACTCGCCGACTAGATCCACAAGTTCTTCTGCAACAAACTTTGCTTTGCTAGACCATGATTGTGTTTTCTTAACTTCCCTCCATATTTTGCAGATATGGTTCGCACTAACATAACTGAGCAACCACAGAAAAAGACTAAAGGTATTAAAATCAATGAAGGAGGATCAAATCCTCCAAAGAGGGGAGGGGATAACCTCCAGCCGGGAGAGAATGGCAAGAGGAAGAAACATATGGGTAAAAAAGGAGTAGCTATTGAGAAAGATTTTGATGAACCAGAGGATGAACAACCTCTGATTAACCAAAGGGAGGCACTCCGGACCAGATCTCAGCACACAGCCGCTAGTACTCCCTGAACTGTCATTGTTTCAACTATAGACTCAGTGCCAGTCCAGGCACCGTATGTAACTACTGGATTTCCTATAGTTCCTCCACAGAGGCTTTTAAACAGATTGAAAGGTGCTGGATTACGAACCATTAAAGAAGAAAATCTTCTATTTGTGGAGGTTTTGGAAGGTAACCACGCTGAGGTGCTTGACACACTCAGATATCATGAGTTGGAGAAGTTCACTAGGACACGGGGTTCTTACATTCCTTCCTGGGTTCGGGAATTCTACTTAGCCTATAGAGAGTTGGTCCCAATGAATAATAAGAAGGCTAGTGAGTTTCAACTGGTGAGGTCGGTTATGGTTAGAGGCAAAGAGGTGGAGTGTCACAATGAGCACATTAATACTGTATTAGGTCGACCGCTGCACTCGATACTTCCCTACCAGGGTTTGCATATTGTTCCATCCCTGGATGACTTAAAGGGTTGGTTAGATCCGATGATCTCTAACACAACCCCGAGGTGGATGGAGGCAGGCGCTCCGATTGAGAAGAGGGATATGAACATTGCCTCCAGTTACTGGTTTTGTTACATCAGCAGAACTATCATGCCATCCCAGAATGATTCCATTTTGTGTCATTCTATGGAGGTTTGCCTTGGTTATATCATGGCTAGGAAGCGGATAGACTTGGGACTACTAGTTTCACAGGAGATGGCTATGAGAGCCAAACAGACATAGACGCCTTTGCCTTTTCATATTCTAATCACCGAGTTATGCCGGCATGCCGAAGTACCCTGGGATCCTTGCAGCGATATAGAGGTCATCCTCCACCGATATCCGGCGTATAGAGGTCGAGTTCACATGAGAGGAGTTTGACAGGTGGATAGCAGCCCCACCAGACAATTCTCCAGAGGTCGATGTTGACTCATTAGCAGCAGATGAATCTTTGCCTACTCCGACATCTGCACCTTTAGGTATATCCGCTCCTTATTCCTCTTCCTCACAGGCTCCAGGTGCTTCCTCTTGGTCACTCATGCCTTGATCCTGAAAATGGGACAGCTGGCCTATTCAGCGAATGTGAGGGCAACACAATTGTATAGATCCATCCCAGGGATGATTGACAGTGCCATCTTGACTGCATTGAACCCTCTTAGAACCACTATCGATGATCTGACTGCCAGAGACACCCGAGGTTTCAGCATTAAAAGTTGAAATAGCAGCGTTGAAGAAAGATATAGCATATTTGAAGGCTACCAACTTCACTATACTGATAGAGAGAGAAGATGACGAGGATGCTCCTGAGACTTCGAGGATTTCTCTGGCTACTATCGGAGATGTGAAGAGGTATGATGCAGGGCATGAAGAGTCGGATGTAGAGATTGATGATGAGTTGATATTAGTGAATGATGAGGAGACACATGAGGGAAGAGATGAGAGCACATTCAGAGACTTGCCAGATCTTATAGGAGCAGTTGTGCAGCCGATAATCCATACATCATCGACTGAGATGTCCATAGCAGCTCCCAGTGGATCCGGCATTGCTATTCCGTGTGAAGCTACTCCTGACACTGATGCCCTTACATAGACTGCTACACCTCCCTCTCTATCTTATTATACTTTTACTTTTGAACACTTTTATGTGCATTTGAGGACAAATACTTTTATTTGTGGTGGGGGGAGGTCCACAATTTCTGTATGCTATTTTGTGATTTGTGTTTTGTATATATTTGGGCTGTTCTGTTTAAAATTGTTTTTACACTACTTTGCATGGATGTTTGAGCTCATGTCTCCTCTTTTTTATTTTAATTAATGCAAATTTTGACCCTTCAAAAAAAATTGTTTTACGAATCTTTTCACCACCGCTTGTGTTTAAAGTGGTTGTTCTTTTGCAAAATTTAAGTCTCAGTTCCGATCAATACTGATGACTTTAATAGTGCTCTTAATCGAACGAACATGAATGTGCGGCTACGACGAGACCAAATGAATTTGCATAGATATTATGTGAACTCCTTGCATCTCGTTGTGATTAGCCATTTATCGAATTAATTCTCTTGTAATGACCATTACACACTAGCGAAAGTGTGTAGTCTTGTTGGACTTAAGTGTCGGTGCCTTGTGTGATTAGCTTACTTTGAACTATGCATAAATAAACCTAGAATTTGCCCTGTTAGTCTGATTGATTAAGAAAGGTGTGCTCTTGAGATGATAATAGTCAACTTTAAAGAAAGAGCCAAATTTAAAATATACCTTTTTTGTGGCCTACCCATGAACGTGTGAAACTCTTTGGAACACCCCTTGAGCCTTACCTTTCTTTGAAAGAAACTTGATGAACCCTAGACCTTCCTTGACCCACTACCTATAATCCTCTTGATTTGTGGTTTAGTGAATAGCCAACTTAGACCAAAAGCATAAGTTGGGGGTGTGGTGAAAAGGAGAAGGAGAGGTCAAGAAGTGCAAGAAAAAGTGTTTCTAACCCATGGTATTGCAAAACAAAATGGAAACCCTCCATTAATTTTTATTTTTTAAAAATAAAATTGCAAAAGTAATCGGGTTTCCAAGCAATACATGAAGAGTGGATAAAAGGATGACTTGAAAGCACTAGAAGAAAAAGTGATAAGGGAAAGGAAAATGACCTTTTGAGAACACCACATCTCATCAGGATGAAGAAGTCACTGAGCCAAAATGACCATACCTTTGCACTAAGACCCATTATATGCCTTGAAAAACCTTTTTGAACTTGAGTAAGCCGAACCTAAAGTCGGTTGGAAAATAAGGGGAAACCTATGGGTGAAAACACGCATTGTGTTCCTCTTTTTGAGTGTGAGCGTTGCACCTGATTCCTGGTCTTAAATTGATTAGCCTCTGTGTGTGAATATGGAATCATTCTTTGTGTGAGGGAATTTAGATACTTTTGTTGAGCTTGAACTTGAATTAGTAGCAAGTATTGCTAGCATGAGAATCTTTGATATTGGTGTGTCATAACTTGAATTTTTGAGTAGACAATTGAATCTTCGCATAAGTAGTTTGAAGTCTTGTTGTGTACATTCATGTTTGAGTCTTGTGTAGCACTATTTGAGACACCTTCTTGAACAGCTGAACATGAGTTTGCCTGAGGACAAGCAAAATTTTAAGTTGGGGGTGTTGATGAGTCCGCAATTGGACTCATTTAGGGCTATATTTTAATAGAAATTGTGTCCTCAAATGCTTATTTTATCTCAATATCTGATGAAAACCCTTGAGTTTCAGGTATTTGAAGTTTGAAGGAAAGCATGGACACTCTTTTGCAAAAAGGACCGAAAAGGCTGAAAAGAACAAGAATATGACTGCCTGAGGATCGTCGAGTCTACTTGGCGAATCGCCGAAGGGACTCACTTCTCCTTTTGTTCCAGTGTGTTGACCCCTGAAAGAAAGGACAAAGTGGGTGGAAAAAGGGAGTAGTCGGCGCATTGCCGAGAAGGTCCACGAAGCAGTACTATGTTGCCCAATGACACAGAGCACGACGATGCCGAAGAATGGTTCACAACGGAGATGAACTACACCAAAGGGACAATCACTGAGTTGATCGGCGATTCCGGCTAATGTCACCGAGTTATCTGCCGCAACATAGATTTTTGAAAACTATAAATACTCGTTGAGAGTTATCGCTTAGATCAGACTTTAGTATCATATTTTAATATAGGATTTTGTATTTAGTACTATTTTATTTTTACTCTCAAGTTTGTAAGGGTTTGAAGACTTGAAGAAGAAAAGGGTTTCACCTCTTTCAATTTGGAAGTGGGTCTCTTGGATTCTTTTTTGTTTGCTCAAATCAAGACTTATTTCTCTATACCCATTTGATATCAACATCATTGAAGGTATAAATTTCTATCTCTTGATGTGTGGCTAAAAACCCACATTCTTGGGGTGTGATTTAGCAAATATGTGTTGATATTATTGTTGGGCCTTGCTTGCTGATAGGTTAGAGGTATTTTAATGGTGATTTCACCTAGTGGTTTTGGTTTAATATAATGGGTTTGTAGTTACAAATACAAAGCCACCCATGTGTTTTCGGCTAGACCGAGAGGGAGGTCGCTAAACCAAGACCACTAGACTGATGGCCTAAGAAGTGGGTCGACATGAGGTTCAGCACGAGAGGGTGAGCCCTAGTCCCATATCCTAACACTCAGCTCGAGCGAGTAATTGGGGTAAGGCGTAGGCTGTTCTTCATGCAGCAAATGGGTGTTTGAGAGGAACGCATTTGAAACGGGGTAAGTTGCCCGAGAGGGAACTTATTTCCATCTAAAGCTTAGCCTAGTCACAATTATCTTGCAAATTTCCTATCGAAAGCATGTACCCAACCATTTATCTCAACTTGTATTGTGGTCACACCCCAAGAACTGTTCGTCATACTTGATTTCTTTGTTATTTTTGTTGTTTTTACTTACTAGTGACAAAACCCCCACCGATAATTGACACTTTTGTGTCCCCCTTTAATTTAAAATATTTTTAATCGTTAATGTCTTTAGCTACGACTACTTAGAACTAAATTTTATTTTTCTATTAATTCTCAAAACCGCTCCCTTGGGACACCATTCCAACCCTTGGTAAGGTTACTATACTATCACACGATTGTAGACACTCGTACTGGAAGTTGTGTCGTTGATTACATGAATAGAAATTCTAAATATCAATGTCTCTTCCTGACACTTTGGCTCTAGCCATTCCTGCAACACAATGGCGAAACACTTAGAAAAATTCTCATAAACATGCAGAAAAATTAGTTGCCAAATGACTTGCCAAACCGTTCAGTAAGTCAGCGACGTGCTTTGCCGAGCCAGATTGGGCTCGCTGAAAGTACCAGCATACAATTTTCAAAAATTCAAGACAGTCGGAGATAATTAGGGCCATTCAATGTATAGCCTACACCAATCACCAAGCTAGAAGGGGCTCGCCGAAAGGTACAATGTATTTTAGGGGTTAGGGGCGTATAAGGGGATCAAGAAGACCTTTTCGTGAGCCGTCGAGTGAACTCGACGAGCCTAAGCATCTCGCTGAAAGTTACAGAACAAACTCAATTAATTTTGGAAATTAAGGGATATCTGTGGGGGAATTTGGCGAACCGCCGAACCACTCAGCTAGCTCGACCTAGCTCGCCAAATGGCCCAATGATTGGGCCAAGTACCCCATCTTCAAAATCATGGCCTGAGTAATCTTGGTGGGCTGGGAAGCAGCGGAAGAACTAGGAGTCTAGGAGGAAGTAGAATTACCTGAAGGCTCGGAGGCCGCAGTAGGAAAAGATGCCTCTGTAGGTATAGGCTCAACATCGATCTATGGGGATGCATCAACCGAAGTTTCTCTCCTCCTATCTGCCTCCTCCTGAGTGTACTCAACCTCTATGCGCTAGATGTTAGTGGAAGATGTAGGAGTGACCTCGATATCCCTCTTCTCATCACGAGGATCTCCAACACATTGGCATAACTCTGTAATCAAGACCGAGAATAGAAGGGACGTTTGGCTCTGCTTGGCACCCATGTCCATCTCGTGCTCTATTATGAGTCCGAAGTCGATGCTCCTCTGGGATATGATTGACCCAAGGAAGGCCTCCTTAGGATGGCGGAGGATGGACTCATTCTGGGATGGCATAATGGAGCTGCTGATGAAGCCAAACCAATATTGCGCAGCTACATTCAAGTACTTATTCTTGATCTGGACTCGTGCCTCAATCCACCTCGGGGTGGTATCATAAATAAGGGGAGCAAGCCAGCCTTTAAGATCATCCAAGGGTGTCATAGTGGTATCCAAATTTGGGTAGTCAAAGACTGATCTTCTATCAAATACCGCGTTGATATAATCACATCTATACTTCACTAGTGTCCCCCGTACTTTGATGGACCCTACCGGTCTGAATGTACTGGCCTTCTTCTTTATGTTAGGGACCAGGTCACCGTATGCGGATTAAAACTCCCAGACCCATGTAGGGATGTATGGGCCTCGGGGTCTGCTCTACTGCTTAAAGTGATGATAATGGAGTGTTTCCCTCACCCTGTAATATCTGCCCTCTAGGCCCTCTATGGACATTAGCTTGTTTTCTAGAATCGTCCTCAGTCCCTCTAGTTTTAATTTATTGGGTAGCTGGAGAGGAGGACCCTATACTGGTGGCACTGGAACCACAGTTGGTGCCAGAGTTGGCACTGTATCAGCTGTAGCAGGGGTGTCCTCTGGAACTATTGACGCATCTGAGCGAGACTTAGCACAAATCTCCTTCCGCCGGGACTGTAGAGGCTGGTCATCCTCTGGCATAGAAAATGCAGCTTGGGAATCAAAGGATTCTCCCTCGCTACCAGAGTTGTTCTTCGGGACCTCAGATATGGGCTTTTTTCCCCTGCCTTTTCCTCCTTTTGGAGGTTCCTTCCTTCCCCTTTTAGAAAGGGTAGCTGCCCATCGTTGATGACTATGTCTCGTGCTCTTTTGCTGGGTGGCATGTCTAAGTTGGTTCTATCCATAGCCACGAAGACATCGTAGAAAGTTAGAAACATTTCAATAAAAATCACAGAAATCAGGTTGCAGACAGACTCGCTGAATCGATCGACGAGTCACCGAATCATTTTGGCGAGCTAGATCGGGCTCGCCAAAAGGATTGGCTAAAAAGTTTTGTAGAAAAATGGTTTGTCGGCAATGGGAAAGGCCTTTCGGCGAATCGCCGACATCATTTGACGAGCACAGATTATGCCACTGAAAATTATTGTGCATTTTAGGGGTTAGGGGTGCAGAAAGGGCGATCAAAGAAGACATTCGGTGAGTCGCTGAGTGCACTCGGTGAACTCAAATTTCTCACCGAAAGTTACAGAATCTCACTCAACAAAAGAACAAAATAAAAGGCGATCTGGGGGGACTTTAGCAAACCGCCGAGTGGTTCGGCGAGCTCGACCCAGCTAGCCAAACTGCCCAATGTGCCATTTTTAACCCCAACTTCCAAAATCTATCCTGCAGCCCCTGAAACCTAAATCAAACCATGCACCTATTCAATTTAATCTACACCCATAAGACCCATTCCACCGGGATACTGAGACTTTAACCGATTTAGCACAATTTGAATTTCTCAGATTTCACCCGACTAGACCCAACAACAATTAAGCACAACCGGACAATTTATGATCAATTTAAAGGCACAAATTTCGGGAAATCAACAACTTAGGAAATTTAGACATGATATAGAACTTAAAATTGGCAAACAAGCACACTTATAAGAATTCAGAGAGGCCTGCAGACATCATTAAGAACAATAAAATTGCAAATGAGATTAACCGCTTAATATGAGTTTGGGGTTCAGAAAACCAATCTTTAATGCCGCATATACGATTTGAAATGCTAGGAGGCAAAGATTTCCAAATCCAAACACAAGATCAACAACCAAAAAAAAGAAAATGCGAGAATATAGAAAATATAGAGTGCGGGTGTGATTTTGTGAAGTTAAAAAGTGAGGGAATGTGAAAGAGTTTAAATTTTTTAAACCTTTAGCATTTTGAAAACCATCTAGATCTCTCCCTTTCGGCGATGGTAATCGACCACGCCGAACCACTCGGCGACACGTTGAGTGGGTACTTACCTCGCTGAGTTTTACAGGACCTCCATTTAACTTGGGGTCCAAACGGCGGATAATGTTGGGTTCGCCGACCTATTCAGCGATACGCCGACTTGTCCATGGGCCTGCCGAGTTTTACAGACTCCAAACTGATAATTTCCTGAGCCCAACGATGGTCCAATTCAGGCTTACCGACCTCTTCGACGAGTCAACGACTGGACATTTTGCTCGCTAACCTGCACTTTTCAAGCACATTCTACCCTTTAACCTGCACAATCAACACACGATTATTCCAAGAACAAAAAGAAAGAAGTAAAATTTGGGTTGCCTCCCAAGAAGTTAACGTCATGGAACGACGCAAGTCCCCACTCAAACTTCATTCCTGGGGTAGAGACGAGACAATACATGACCCATTTGGGTGTCAAGTAAACTATGGAATGAGAAGCAGTCATCGGATTTAGCAGTGAGAAATTCTTTTATATCTCTTTCAACACTCTGTCATGTTCTTCAACTTTGTGGAGAATGAGTGAGAGTATCTCTTCTACTTGTACACACTCGTACTTCTTGGTCTTTCTACGCTCATGAGGGGTAATGTACCTATCTCTCTTTTTATACGTTACTTCCAATTCCATGATCTTTATGGCTAATAAAGACGGCTGAGTCAGCAGTGTGGTCAAATTATGGTCCTTCTCTGACTCTTTGTTGGTCTTAGTCATGTGATCAAGGAGTTGGGCTGCTATCGCATAGGGTTATCGTGCTAGACCACCCAGAGAAAGTTAGTCAGCCAATCCTCTGTTATCAGGACCAAGACCTCTATAGAAGCAGTCCAATATTATTTATCTAAAATTCCATGAGTTTGGCATTGTAGCAATAATTCCTTAAATCTCAGCCACAACTCATGGATTGACTCACACTCCAATTGCCTGAAATTTAGGATGTTATCCGTAAGAATCATCATTTTTGAAGGAGGGTGGTCCACTTGGTTACGATAGCTACAACACATGGTCCTTTCTTCTGCTCTAAGCAAGCAACATATAAACCAAAACTTAAAGTAGGTAGATTTAACTATGACTAATGAGAATAAAATCAAACTTCACTACAAGAATCTCAAACAACACCACTCCTCGGCAGCGGCACCATTTTGATTGAATAACACTATCAAAGACACTTCATCTAATTTTAAGTGTCAACGATTGTTAATCAGTATATAACCCAACTAAATGAGTTGTGGTCGAATCCCACATGGAGCGGTACGTGTTTGAGATTCAATAGGAAACTGTGAACATGGTCAAATCAGTCATAAGAATATAAATTATCTAATAAAGACATTATTCAAATAAGGGGGTGACACGGATGTCAAAATGGGGGTTTTTGGTTTGAAGTTATCAACTACAAACATTGGTAAACAATACAAAATAACAGTAATGAGACAGGTTCTTGGGATGTGATTCGATTATATGCTAATATAAACAAATGGGTAACTGCAACTATTAGAAAATAGTGAAATGTTAGTGAGTAAGCTATACCTTAGAGGAGGTAAACTTTCTCTCGAACAATTTACTCCAAATCAAGTAGATTTCTCTCGAACATCAACAAGCATGGAGAATAAGAACATCCCACACCTTAGTCCAATTCACTCTCTCGAGCTGAATGTGTGGAATTGGGTTTAAGATTTACTTTCTCGAGCTAAACCCATGACAATCCATTACCCAGAGACCATCAATCAATAATCTTAGTTTTAAAACGTCTCTCGAACAAGACAAAAACACAAGGGTAGAACTGCATTTGCAACTACAATACTTAAATTAAACCATAATTAATGATTGAGTTCACTTCTAAGTAGCATTTAATCTAACAATTAGCAATACCCATAAACTAAATCAGCCCATAATCACATAATCACACCCCAATAATTGGGGTTTTAGCTAGACATCATAAAAAGGTAAAAATCATTACCAAATTGAGTTTGCATAAACTAGGTAAGATTGATTTCGTCTTTACGATGGTCCGATTCGAAGAATCTCAAAGACCCACTTCCAATTTCTCCAAAGAGAAAAACTTCAATTCTTCAAAGGTAAAGAAAAACTAGAGAAAACTTGTCTCACAGTTCCAAACTTAATAATAGACTTCAATATTATGATATTAGATACTAATATAAATGTTCAAAAATGTATTTATAGTCGCCAAAAATATGCTACGAAGAGTCACTTGGCGAAGTAAGTCATGCTCGCTGAATGACTCAGCGATCCTCCCTTTGGTCATTTCCATCACCTTTCTACCTTGGCCTTCAGCATCCTCATGGTCTGTAACTTTGGGCGATCCAACACTGCATCGCGGAAACAATCAGCATCCACCGAGTACTCCTTTTTCTCGCCAACTTGGTTCTTTCCTTCCGGGCTTAGTACACTGGAACCTTAGGCGGTCAAGTAGCCATTTGACGACTCACCAGGTGGACTTGGCGATCACCAAGCTTGCTTTTCTTCATTCTTTCAGCTCGCTTCGTTCCTTTTTTAAAATTATTGTCCTTGCTTTGTTCCTCAATCTATATACATAGAAATCAAGGGTTTTGCATAAGTTATTGGCACAAAATAAGCATTTGAGGACACTAAATCTATATAAATAAATCCCTATATGATTCCAAATCTCGGACTCATCAACACCTCCTACTTAAACTTTTTTTTCTACTCAAGTAAAACTCAAGTTCAGCAGTTCAAGAAGGATGTCTCAAACAGTGCTACAAAAGACACAATCATGAATGCACACAACAAGACTCAACTTACTCATGCAAGGATCAATTGTGTACTCAAAGATTAAGTTGTGACTCACCATTATCAAAGATTCTCAAGTTCACAATACTTGCTTCAAGTGCAAGTCCAAGCTCAACAAATGTACTCAAATGCCCTCACACAAAGATGATTCCATATTCACACACAATTGCTCAACACTTTACAGCTCCGAAATCACATACAACTCTCACACTCACAAAGATGAACACATGCATGATTTCACCTATAGGTTGCCCTTTTTTCTAATCAACATTCGATTCATCTCACTCAAGAACAAAAAGATATTTTCAAGGCTTGTAACGGGGCTGAGTGTAAAGGTATGGTCATTTAGGCTCATTGGCTACTATCCTCGTGAAATGTGGTATGAACATCACTTTCTTTCCTTTTCTTCAACATTCTCATTCATGCTAAAATTTCACCCCATTATTCACTTTTCATGACATACCAGACACCCTGTTTCTTTTGCAACTTCTACAACTTATTCCAGAACTTTTTCATTCTTTTTTTTCTTCTTTTCTCTCTATTTTCTGTATAGATGGGTTACAGTCAAGTTTATTCCAAGAAAAGGCTAAGGACCTAAAGGAGTTCAAGCAAGGTTCACACACTCACAAGGTTGTCCACGAAAGAGGTATATTGTCAAATTGTTTCACTCTTCAAAATTGTTGCCTAAGATCATTTCAAGAGATTGCATCACTTAGTGGACCAACATGGCAAATTCTAGGTGACAACACACAAGGTTCACGGTAAGCTCATCACACAAGGCATTGACGCCAATGTCAAACAAGACTCCACACTTTCGCTAGTGTGCAATGTTCATCACAAGATACTTGTTCGATAACCGGCTAGTCACAACGAGATGGAAAAAGTTCACAAATTATCTATGCAACTTCATTTTGCCTCATTGTAGCCGCACATTCATTTTTATTCGATTAATAGCACTATTCAAGTCATCGGTATTGATCATCACCGACACTTAAATTTCCACAAGAACAACCACAATGAAACACAACAAGAGGTGGCAAAAAATTTCAGAGGGTCAAACACTATTTGCATTTTAAAAAAGGAGCATAAGCTTCAACATCCATAAAATAATGACAAAACACAATTTACAACACAAAAACCCAATATTTATACAAAACTGATAATCACAAGAGCTAGGTATGGAGATACCTCACCCCACCATAAATAAAAATCAGTTGTCCTCAAATGCAACAAAATACTAAAAAGTCAATAAGAATGATAGAGAGGGAGGTAAACAAGGGTCTTGTCTACACAGTCGCTCCATATGTCGGGGCATCAGTGCCCAGTGCAACATTAACACTACCAGCACCATTAGGGCCTGCCATGGATGTCTCTGTCGGCAATGTCTGAATCACTGACTGTATAATCATCTTCTTGAAATCCGACAGGTCTCCATAGATGGTCTCCTCTGGCACCTCTACCTGCTCTTCATCGGTCTCTACATCCGACTCATCAGCTACCACATCATCCATCGACTTGGTGGTGGTCGTAGGAATATCAAAAGTAACTGGGGCATCCATATCATCAGCTTCCTCCAAGTGTGAAGTAAATTCTATTGACTTCAAGTAGTCCACATCCTTCCTCAAATTTGCAACTTGGGCTTTCAAAGTCGTCACCTCAGAAGTAACCCCCTATCAACTCTCACAAGTCTCTACTCTCACTATGAGAGTGTCGATAGATGCTCAGAGGGGGTGTCAATGTAGCTAGGATGGCACTGTCAATAATTCACGATACTACAACCTCTAATAGGATAGCCCGTACATCAGTAGAATGGGCCAAGTGCCCCATCTTTAGGATAATGGCCTGAGTAATCTTGGTGGGCTGGGAAGCAGAGGAAGAACTAGGAGTCTGGGAGGAAGTGGAAGTACCCGAAGTCCAGAGTAGGCAAAGATGCCTCTGCAAGTATCGTCTCAACATCGATCTCTAGGGATGCATCAACTGGAGCTGCTCTCCTCCTAGCTGCCTCCTCCCGAGTGTACTCGACCTCTATGCACCGAATGTTAGTGGAAGATGTAGGAGTGACCTCAATATCCATCTTCTCATCACGAGGAACCCCAGCACACCAGCACAACTCTGTAATCAAGACCGGGAATGAAAGGGAGGTTTGGCTCTGCTTGGCCCTCATGTCCATCTATGGCTCTATGATAAGTCCCAATTTGATGCTCCTCCAGGATATGATTGACCCAAGGCAGGCCGCCTTATGATGGAAGATGATGGACTTATTCAGGGATGGCATAATGAATGGAGCTGCTAATGAATTCAAAACAATATCGTGCAACTACATTCAAGTACTTTTTTTCGATCTGGACTCCTACCTCAATCAACCTCTGGGTGGTGTCAGAAATGAGGGGAGCAAGCCAGCCCTTGATATCATCCAAGGGTGTCATAGTGGTAGCCAAATTTTGGTAGTCAAAGACTGACCCTCTATCAAATACCACGTTGATATGATCACGGCTATAGTTCATTACTGTCCCCCGTACCATGGTGGAACCTATAGGTCTGAAAGCACTGGCCTTCTTCTTGTCCTTAGGGACCAGGTCACCATATGTTGAGTAAAACTCCCAGACCCATGTAGGGATGTATGGACCTCGAGGTACTGGTAAACTACTCAAAGCGATGGTACTGGAGCGTTTCCCTCACCCTGGAATATCAGCCCTCTAGGCCCTCTGTGGAAAGAAGCTTCTTTTCTAGAATCGTCCTTAGTCCCTCATATTTTAATTTGTTGAGAAGTCAGTGAGGAGGACCCTGTACTTTTGTTGATGGAACCACAGTCGGTGCCGGAGCTGGCATTGTATCAGTTGTAGGAGGGGTGGCCTCTCGAACTTTCGACGCATCTGGGCGAGACCTTGCCCTAATCTCTGCCCATCTGGACTATAAAGGAAGGTCATCCTCCGGCTCAAAAAATGCACCTTGGGATTCAAAGGATTCTCCCTCGCTGATGGAGTTATGCTGCGGGACCTCAAATACCAGATTTTTGCCCTTGCCTTTTCCTCCCTTTGGAGGTTCCTTCCTTCCCATTTTAAAAGAAGTAGCTGCCCCTTTGTTGATGACTATGTCCCGTGCTCTTTTACGGGGAGGCATGTCTAAGTTGGTTCTAGCCACATCTGCAAACACATCGTAGAAATTTAGAAACATTTCAATAAAAATCACATAAATCTTATTGCAGACAGACTTGCCGAATCACTTTGGTGAGCTAGATCGGGCTCGCTGAAAGGATTGGCTCAAAAACATTCCAGAAAAATGGTATGTTGGTGATGGGAAAGGCCTTTTGGCAAATCGCCGACATCATTTGGCGAGCAAAAATTAGCCCACCAAACATTACAGTTCATTTTAGGGGTTAGGGGTGCAGAAAGGGCGGGTAAAGATGACATTTGTTGAGTCACCGAGTGTACTTGACAAACTCAAGATTCTCACCGAAAGTTACAGAAGATCACTTAAAGAAATCACGAAATAAAAGGCGATTTAGGGGTACTTGAGCGAATCGTAGAGTGTTTCGGTGAGCTCGACAACTCGCAAAACTCCCCAACGTGCCATTTTTAACCCCAACTTCAAAAATCAATCCCGCAACCCCCGAAAACAAAATCAAACCATGCACATATTCAATATAATCTAGACCCATAATACCCATGCCAACGGGGTACTCAGAATCTCCCCAGTTTGGCCAAAATTGGCCATTTGACGACTTTAGCCCTTAAGAATTACGTCGAATGCTCCATCATTGGGAAAATCACGTCATTTAGCACAATTTGGGTTACTCATATTTTACCCGACTAGACCCTACAACAATTAAGCACAACCCGACAATTTATGATTAATTTTATGGCACAAATTTTGGGAAATCAACAACTTAGGCAATTTAGACATGATATCGAATTTAAAACATGCAAACAAGCATACTTATACAAATTCAGAGAGGCCCAGCACACATCATTAAGAACAATACAATTACAAATGTGTTTAACCACTTAATATGAGTTTGGGGTAAGAAAAAACAACCTTTAATGCCGAATATACAATTTGAAATGCTAGGCGGAAAAAATTATCAACTCCTAACATAACATCAACAGCCAAAAAGTAAGAAAATGCGAGAATATAGATAATATAGAGTGCGGGTGTGATTTTGTAAAGTTAAAAAGTGAGGGAATGTGAAAGAGTTTGAAATTTTAAACCTTTGGCCTTTTAAAAACCGTCCATTTCTAGCCCTTTCGGTGATGTTAGTCGACCACGCCGAACCACTTGGCGACATGCCAGGTGGGTACATACCTCACCTTGTTTTACAGGACCTCCTGTTAACTTGGGGGTCCAAACAGCGGACAAACTCAGGATCGCCGACCTATCCATAGGCAAGCCGAGTTTACAGAGTCTAACCTGATAATTTCATGAAACCAACGGCGGTCCAAGTCGGGCTCGCTGACCTTTTCGGCGAGTCGCCGACTAGACATTTTGCTCGCCAACCTGCACTTTTCAAACACATTCTACACTTTAACCTGCACAATCAATACACGATTTTTCCTAGAACAAAAAGAAAGCAGTAAAAGATGGGTTAGTTCCCAAGAAGCGCCTTAGTAAACATCCTGGCACGACGCAAGTCCCCACTCAAACATCATTCCTGGAGTAGACACGAGACAATACATGACCCATTTGGGTCTCCAGTAGCTGAATAGATATGTAATGAGAAGCAGTGAGACATTCTCTTTTCTTTCTTTCAACACTCTGTCCTATTCTTCGACTTTGTGGAGAATGAGTGACATTATCTCTTCTATATGTCCACCCTCGTACTCATTGGGCTTTCTACGCTCATTATGGGGAATGTACCTATCTCTCTTTTTGTACACTACTTCCAATTCCATGATATTTCTCGCTAAGAGATCCAGCTGAGTCAACAGTGTGGCCAAATTCTGGTCCTTCTCTGTCTCCTTGTTGGTCTTAGTCATGTGATCAAGGAGTTGGGCTGCTATCGCATAAGGTTGTCGGGCTAGACCACCTGGAGAAAGTTGGTCAGCCAATCCTTTGTTCTAAGGACCAAGACCTCAATAGAAACAGTCCAGTAGTATTTTATCTGAGATTCCACGAGTTGGGCATTTTAGCAATAATGTCTTAAATCTTAGCCACAACTCATGGATTGACTCACTCTCCAATTGCCTAAAATTTATGATGTTAACCCTAAGAATCGTCATTTCTGAAGGATGGTGGTCCACTTGGTTACCGTTGCTACAAGACATGCTCCTTTCTTCTGCTCTTTACAAGCTACATACAAACCAAAACTGAAAGAAAGTAGATTGAACTATGGCTAAAGAGAATAAAATTAAACTTCACCAAAAGAATCTCAAACAACACCACTCCCCGACATCGGCGTCATTTTGATTGAATAACGCTATCAAATACATTTCATATAATTCTAAGCGTCAATGTTCGTTAATAAGTATATAACCCAACTAAATGAATTAGGGTCAAATCCCACAGGGAGCGGTAAGTGTTTGAGATTCAATAATAAAGTGTGAACATGGTCAAATAAGTAATAGGAATAGAAATTATCTAATAAAGATATTATTCAAATCAGGGGGTGACACGTATGTAAAATGGGGGGGTTTTGGTTTGAAATTATCAACTACAAACTATGGTAAACAATACGAAATAACAATAATGAGACGGGTTCTTGGGATGTGATTCTATTATATACTAATATAGACAAATGGGTAATTGCAACTATTAGAAAACTGCTAATATTAGTGAGTAAGCTAGACTATAGAGGAGGTAAACTTTCTCTCGAACTATTTACCCCGAATCAAGTCGATTTCTCTTGAACATCAACAAGCATGCAAAAAAAGAACAACCTACACCTTAGTCCATTCACTCTCTCGAGCTGAATGTGTGGAATTGGGTTTAGGATTAACTCTCTCGAGCTGAACCCATGACAACCCAATACCCACGACCATCAATCAATAATTTTAGTTTTAAAACCCCTCTCTCGAGCAAGTAAAAAACACAAGGGTAGAACTATATTTGCAAGTACAATTCTTAAATTAAACCACAATTAATGATTGAAATCATTTCTAAGTAGCATTTAAACTAACAATTAGCAATACCCATAAACTAAATCAATCCATAATCACATAATCACAGCCCAAGAATTGGGTTTTAGCTAGACATCATAAAAAGATAAAAAATTGTTACCAAATTGAGTTTCCATCAACTAGGTAAGATTGATTTCATCATTACAATGGTCCAATTCGAAAAATCTCAAAGACCCACTTTCAATTTCTCAAAAGTGAAAAACATTAATTCTTCAAAGCCAAAGGAAAACTAGAGAAAACTTGTCTCACAGTTCCAAACTTAATAATAGACTTCAATATTATGATATCAAATACTAAACTAAAAGTTCAAAAATGTATTTATAGTCGCCGAAAATATGCTACTAAGAGTCAATCGGCGAAGTAAGTCATGCTCGCCGAACCACTCGGCGATCCTCCCTTTGGACATTTCCATCGCCCTTCTGCCTTGGCCTTCTGCATCCTCAAGGTCCGTAACTTTGGGTGATCCAACACTGCATCGCAGAACCACCCGACGATCCTACGACTGCTCTTTTCTCTCACCAACTTGGTTCTTTCCTTCGGTGCTTGGCACAATGGAACTTTAGCCGGTCAAGTAGCCATTGGGTGACTCACCAAGTGGACTTGGTGATTACCAGGCTTGCTTTTGTTCAATATTTCAGCTCTCTTCGTTCCTTTTTTGCAAATTAGTCTCCTTGCTTTGTTCCGCAATCCATATACTTGGAATTCAAAGGTTTTGCATCAGTTATTGGCAGAACATAAGCATTTGATGAAACTAAATATATATAAATAAATCCCTAAATGAGTCCAAATATCGGACTCATCACCCAACGTGCCAATTTTCAACCACAAACTTCAAAATCAATCTCGCGGCGCACAAATTCAGAATTAAACACAAACACCATTCAATAATGGCTAGACCCATACTACCCATCCCCTCGGGATACTCAAACTTCCTAGATTTGTCCAAAATTATCCTTTTGATGATTTTTTCCCTTAAGAATGACGTCAAATGCTCCATCATTTGGAAAATTACGTCATTTAGCCCAATTTGGGGTTACTTAGACTTCACCCCACTAGACCCAACACGTTAACAGCGCAACCCAACAATTTAGACTCAATTGTACAGGCAATAGCATGGGAATCGATCAATTTAAGGCAATTAGGCATTAATTTAAACAAATTACGGGCAATACAACACCTTAACAGAAGTAAAACATGCTACCCAACAACCATCAACATCAATTTACCTATTGCATTGGTTTTCAACCACAGAGTTAAAGTATGAGGATCATAAAACAAACCTTAATGCCGAATTTAAGAGTTGTATAGCTACGCGGCAAATTTCCAAAATTCTGAGCAATGATTTCACAAAATAAGCGGGTAAAAATAAGAAAATAGGCAAGATCTAAAGTGGGGAGTGAGACTACGGGGTTGAAAATGGGAGAAGTTGAAGGATTTTGAAATTTTAAACTGTTTGGACTGTAAAACCTTTTTGTTAGCGCTCCCTTCTGTGGAGTAAGTCTTGCTCGCCAAACCACTCGACGATGCGCCAAGTGGTATTTTACGTTGCTGAGTTTCACAGGACTCCCAGCAATTTGGGGATTCTAACATCAGACAAAGTTGGGCTCGCTGACCTGTTCGGTGAGTCGCCGATTGAGCATATAGCCCGCCAAGTTTTACAAATTTCCTCTTCGAGCTTGGTGGTTCCAATGATGTCTAAGTCGGGGCTCGCTGACTTTTTCGGTGTGTCGCCGACTGGACTTTGGCTCGCCAAACTACTCATTTTCCAACACTTTTCTCTTTTCAACTTAAAGCATTAAAAACTTGGGTTACCTCCCAAGAAGTGCCTTCATTAACTTCGTGGCACGACACAAATACCAAGTTACGGATCATTCTTCAGGTTTGCCAAGGTATCACATGGAAGGCCCCCATTTGGCCTTGGGTTCAATGAGAAGAAAGCTGACCCATTTGGGTCTCCAATTTCTTGATTGACATGGAATGGGAGCTGACCGTCTAATTAAGTGTAGAGACATCTTCCTTCATCTCTTTCAACACTTTGTCTGACCCTTTAACTTTATTGTGAATACGTGAGATCATGTCTTTCGTACCGACATTTTCAGACTCCTTGGCCTTTTGACGCTCATGAGGTAGGACATACTTGTCCTTCTCACCCTCTATTTCCTTCCAAGTGGCGTTACGATCACGCCAATCCCTGTCATGGTCCCTCCATTCCTCATCTCGATTCCAACCCAGGTTTCCACCGGACCTTGGTTAGTTTACTCGATATCGACTTCCTTGATTAGCGAGGAAGTTTACTTTCTCATTGTAAAGCTCTTCAAAATGAGCTTCTTTTGAGTTTGGTCCACCAACACCCACAACATTAACACTCTTTATACCACTGCCCCTCACATTTTTCACCAAGATGTCCAGCTGGGTCATTATTTTGGCCATGTTTCGGTCCCTCTCTTGATATTTTTCTATCTGCTCTTTCGTCATTCTAAAGGTGAGAGAAGAGACTAGGTCTTCATGAGTATACCATGCTCTGTTTATATTGGTCATGCCATCAAGGAGTTGAGACGCTACTTCGTAGGGCTGTTGCATTATACCTTCGGGAACAACTTGATCAACAACTCCTTTATTCATCGAGTGAAGGCCTTTATAGAAATACTGCTGCAATAAATGATTGCCAGCATGTAGGTTGGACATTGAAGTACAAACTTCTTAAACCTCAGCCACCTCATGGATAGGTTCACCTTCCAATTGTTTGAAACCTTGGATACTATCCCTAAGTGTCATCATCTTTAACGGGGGAAAGAATCACACATTGAATGTTGTGGTAAGCTCATCCAAAGAGGTGATGGAATCCCTCGGCAATTCAACTAACCATTTGCTATCTTCACCCATCAATGAGAGAGGAAACAAGCTAACACATAGTGATTCTTCTGATACATTCTTGAATGAGAATGGACCACAAACGTCCACGAAGTTCCTAATATGCTCATGAGGGTCTTTGTGACCCAATCCTCCATATAATCCCTTCATTTGGAGGACTTGTAGCATTGTGCTAGTCACATAGAAGATGACATTCCCTACAATTGGAGGTAGACATATTGCACCAACACCACCCAATTGAATTGGGTCATTCACATCATTAAGGTTCCCAATATCCTTTCGGTGGCCCATTTATATACCATTACTCCCATTTACGCTCTTCTCTACTTATGTTCAACACAAGCAACAAAAACAAAAAAAAAGTAAGTCGATTCAATGATAACCAAAAAGATCACAAGTCCACTTCAATAAAAGAATTTCAAGCAACACCACTCCCCGGCAGCGTCGCCATTTAGATTAACGTTTCAAGGACACCTCATCCAATTCTAGGTGCAAATGATCGTTAAGCAGTATAACCCAACGAAGAGTTGGGGTCGAACCCATAGGGAGTGGTACATGTTCAACTTCAGTTATGAAATACAAATATGTTCTAGATAGTTATAGGAATAGAAATTGTCAAAAATAACAAGTAAACAAGTCAAAAGAGGTGACACGAATGTCAGATGGTGTGTTTTGGTTTGCAATTATAAGCTACAATGCAATCAAACAGCAATGAAATAACAATAAAGAGAGGAATTCTCAGAATGTGATCGATTATAGACAAATTTCACTATATGGGTAATTGAGACGACCAATAAATAGCTAAATATTAGTGGGTAGGCTGGACTATGATTGAAATAGTTTTCTCTCGAACAACAATCACGTTTCAAGTAATTCCTCTCGAACATCAACAAGCTTAAAAAATAAGAACAACCCACAACCTTAATACATCCTCTCTCGAGCAAGATAGGTAGGATTAGGTTTAGGATTCACTCTCTCGAGATGAACCCATAACAACCCAATACCTCCAACCCATTAATCAAAAGCTTTGGTTCAGAAACCTCTCTCGCAAGCAAGCTAAGAACTCAAAATTAGAACTGCATTTGCATTACAATTCATACAATAAAACACATCTAATGATTAAACTCACTTCAATCTAGCATTTAAATTAGTAATTAACAATACCCATAAACTCCCAAGCTTTTACAATGGTCCAAATTGAAGAAATTTAGGAACCCACTTGCAAATCCTCAAAAAGCTTCAAAGTCTACAATGGAACTCTAAAACACAAAAGAAAACTACCCCCAATGATAGCCAGATACTTAATTTACATCTAAAAATTCAATTTATTATTGCCCAAAAAGTTGGCCTGAAAGGCCATTTAGCGAGAAAAGTCAGGTATGCCGAGTGGTTCGGTGATCCGCCCTTTGCTCTTTTCCATTGCCATTATTCATTGGTTCTCAGCATCCCCAAGTCCTGTAACTTTGGGCGATCCATTTTATCATCGCGGAACCGATTGACAATTCACCGACTACCCATTCATGTCACCGACTTGGTTTCTTCCATCAGGGCTTGCACACTAGACTTTTAGGGGGGCTGAAGAGCCATTCGGCGAGTCACTGAGTGCTCTTGGCAATCAACAGGATCACTTTTCTTCACTTCTTCACCTTGTTATGCTCCTTTGTGCCTATTAGTGTCCTTACCTTGCTCCTTAGCTTGAATACCTAAAAATCAAGGGCTTAACATCAGTTTATTACATAAATTAGGCATTTAAGGACATTAAAACTATCAAAACAAAGCCTTAAATTAGTCTGAATTGAGCTTGGGTCGTCACGACTTGAGCCATTACTTGAAAAGCAGCCCTAAACATTTGAGGACACTTCCTATTGTCTTAGGTCGTCACGACTTGAGCCAATAATTGAAAAGTAGCCCTAAACTCTACATTAGTCACTTGCTCTGCCAAAGGATCGACCGGAACTTGAGGAGCTTGGGGAGGAGCTTGTTGTTCCCCATTCTCCGTCACATTCCTTCTCAAATAAGCTCTTCGAGTAGCCTTATCATGTAAGGCATCGGTTAAGGATTAGGAGAGAGACTTTATAGAGTTAAACTATATCACACGAATTTAGAGTAATGAAAGAAGTGGAGTTCCCTAATCATCTTGTAGCCTCTTATTCATAAATATAGGCACACTTCAAACTCATGAACAATACTCTATTCGATGTGGCATATGAGACATACTAGGACCATTCTAAAACTTGTACTATGATACCAATTTTATCACAACACATGGGTATACCCAAGATGTAACATAGCGTATATGACCCTGAAAGGCCCCATACAAGCCACTTAGCATTCATAACATAAGACATAGAACAAAAGAGGTAAAGAAATATATTTCATGTCCCAAAATATTTTTATAAAAGTAAAGAGAGAGTCTAAACACTTTGTATCAATAGCTATCTAATAGAATAGAATGAAATTGGGCCTAGCCCATACATCATGTTCAAAATTAGAAATAAGAAAGAAGACTGAAAATGATGAAAATCCATCCTCGAAGCACGAGGACTCACCAAATCATGGAAATCTCTCAAGTCGACCTCTAGCCACGAAACTAAGAACCCTTACTGTCGGACCCTACATTTGGGGAAATCTAGGCAAGAGTATGTGTTAGTACAAATATGTACCAAGTATGATAGCCATGTATATAAACATTTAAGTCATGCTAAAATAGGACATTTTCATCAACATGCAATGATTAAGTTAAAATATGAAACTTGAGAGTTAAAAAGCATAAGTCATAAAACATGAGCAATGCAAGTGAACATCATCTTGAAACATACTTACGATACTTCTTAAAGCAACCTTGTTTCATCATAACTTTTCTTGCTTGCGAGAAGTAGCCTTAACTGACATATACGACCATGTGAGCTAGAAACATGAAATTCAGTGTCTACCCCACATCGAAAAGCGGTGTTCTACTTGCCACGGCAACGACCATGAACTTCTAGCTATTGTTGATCCACTAGCTAGTGTTTATCTAGACAATCCTATTTTGGCACATAGTTATAGGACACGGGTAATCGCCACTTGTCCACTCGGTTCTAAGCTTAATGTCACGACCCAGGGGTATCCCCTAGATGTAACAAGCCGTATAATACCCTGATAGGCCTCATACAAGCAACTTAGCATAACATAACATAAAGTAATAGATATGAGCAGGAATTTAAAACTTTTCAATACAAGCAAAGTCTTTTTTAAAAATGAGCCGAAGTCTAACATACCTATCTCTAACCATCTAAATAACATGAATAGAAATCTTGGGACGCAGCCCATACAATAGTCCAAGACATAAAAGAAAAGCTTAAAATCAAGTGGTGATCACTGATCACATCCTCCAACACAATGAGGACTCACCAAAACTTCACTTCCTAGATCAACAATGAAGCTAGCCATGAGTGTGAGAATCGATGTCGCTGGAACCTATATTTGATAAGAATGTAGGCAAGAGTATGCGTTAGTACAATCAAGTACTAAATATGATGGCTACCATAACAACATAATCATAAGAAATAGTCAACATATGACATAAGGGATAAGCCTAATCAAGACATAATAATCATCATAATGAAAGGGGAATACTTCCTTAAGTAACCTCACTTATCCTTAGCCAAGACATAGATCTCTAGTTAAGCTTACATCATGGAAGGCATATCTAGCAACACTCCAAACAAGTCAACTTAATAACATAAGCATATCGTTCATACTTACTTTTAAATACATGGGGGTTCAGATCAATGCCTAACTTACAAAGGCTAATGGATATTCGCCTCTTGCTTTACTTACTTTTAGATCGCGGGTACTGGCCTCCACAATCTCATTATATGACATGGGTACTCGCCTCCACATCATTTCATAAGGAGAATGGGTACTCGCCTCCATCTCCATTCATCATAGTAAGAACGTGGGGACTCACCTCTTGTTCAATTCTAAGGAGTATGGGAATCACCTCATATCCTTACATATGGAGGTCAACGGTAATCCCCTCTAGCCTCATCAATTACATAAGATTTTAGTCTAGATTATTTTAGGTGAGACATATTTTCAATCTAGAATCATTCATGTGAGTAAACCTTTCACATTCATACAGTCATAATTAAGCAATTCATGTGGGAAGTATGCTTTCCTCAAAATTCACATCAATTACCAACAATTCATATCATAAGCTTTACTCTCAAAGCCCTAATTCTCATGATAATCATCTATGCTTGATTCTCAAGTAATTAACATCATATTCTTCACATATGCTTCAAACCCAAGCAATTCTAGTCATAATTCATCAATCCTATAAGGAGATATCAAAACCTATAAAGTTTCCCTTCAAGGCATAAACCCTATTATATCAATTCTAGGTCAAATCATGGAATAGGCATGGGTACAGGTAAGTTCTTCTTTCATAATCCAAGACCCACATTATATGCTCATAATAGAAAAACATGGGAACTACATGGGCTCATGGGGAAACATCATAAAATCATGAGATTAACTCAATTGATGCATCATAGATATTAAATCAATCATTTCGATCAACTATTATGAGAACCCATAACATAGAAGAAACCCATAACTCAATCGGAGAATTCTAGCTTTGAAAATAGGAGAATTTGGGAACTCCATGAATTGGAAATACATGGATGAAAACCATCATACCTCAATGCCAATTTCTTAACTTTAATGGAGGAATTGTAGAATTGACTTGCAAGCCCTAGAATTGAACCCTTTCCTATTCAAGCTTTCTAGAGAGAGAAATATTTGGGAGGAAGACTTGTTCTTCTTTAAAAATTTGAGAGAATGATTTTCAATAGGGAACTTTTAGATTTATAAAACTTATATAGGGGTTCTAGATATAGGCAAAATGATATATTATTAGGCTAAACTAATTAGGAAAATATCTAACTTCCCCTAAAAATAACTGCTGACCCGCGACCTACGAATCTCGACCGATGGACTATGGTCTGACCGACGGTCCATCCTGCTGGTCCGTGGTCAAAAAATGGATTTGAGGTCAGTAATCCACGGGACCTCCTCCACGGATCATGGACCCAATGATGGTTCATCGGTCCAGTCCGTGGTCCTCTCTACTAATTACGTTGGCCAATCCATGGCCAAACCTATGGTCCATGGCTTAGTTCACACCTGTGGTAGATCTCCGTCGGGTGGCACCATAAAATGCTGAAAACCAGCTATGTTTCCCTTTCATGAATCCGAGGTGTTACATTATTTGCCTCTTATTATTAGCAATGAGCATAGAAGTTAATATTTAGAATGTACATGAGCATGGGTCTAGGGAAAAACACTGATTTGTGAGACAACAACATGGTGTCATAACAATAGATATTTGAGGAATATGCTAGAGTAGGAATGAACTACTATTGCATCATACCTCTATCTGAGAACATCACCTTACCACCTCCCTTAGGTTTAAAACCGACATTAGAAGTCTATAAACCTATTTGGTATTCACTACACTAGCCTATATTAACTTTACTCAGGGATGCTGACTAAGAACAAAAAGAAAATTATAATCTTAGAGCCTAACACTGCTATATACTATACTATCTTGGGTGCCCATGTCTCTTCCTATAGCTTAAAGTCCTCTTCTACCTAAATATTTTGTTGCAACTTACTACCTCTTATAGGGAGCACATATACTTTCTACTTGCCTCACCATACTTATTACAACCCTTTTAACTTAAACTCCTTCACACATTAACTTCCATTCACCACCTACATTGGCTATACTACCACAATGACATCTTTTACGATGCCTTAATCAATAACTCTCTCTATGCTACTAACATAAAATCTACAAATACCCACGACATGTTAGCCAACATATAATGTCCTATCACATCATTACTAACTTACTAGGACATGATTGCAACTTCATACATTAATCCATCAATATCTCCATTCATTCGGGTTAGTAACTTATTACTTGAAACTTCTAACTCTAGCAAATTCTACTACTAATGGTTGATTACATAACAAATCACACTATATTTTGGGTAACAACACTACCCAAGCATTCTAGAGCATACTTTCCCCCTGAAGGTATCCTCGTTAGAAAGTTTGAAGAAAGGTTCTTAGGGAATATCATAATTTTTCTCACTTAACGATTTAGGTAAACAAGAATAAGAGTGCATCTTTTTTAATAAAATAAAGTTAAGTGCACTAATGGGATCTTGTAAGGGGCCATATTGGTGAGAATAAGAACTCTACTATTTCCAGTACCTTGAAGATGAGGTATACTCGGAAGTGTTAAAGCAACACAAATATCTGCATAAGGTTCTTATGAGACAACTTTATTGCACCATCTAGGGTATGAACGAAAGAAAATTCTTCTTAAATGTCTGTAATCTCTCATTTATGGAAGTAGGGCCCTTACAACTATAAAAAATATCCTACTAACATGGTTTCATAAACACCATAGAATATTTGAACTCTATGCTTTGATACTATGTTTTTCATGCCCCAAGCTTACACCCTGGACGTGGTTGGGTCTCTGAATTATTGTTAGTCCCAAGTGAAACCTTACACTAGATTGTTCCTCGACCAAATGTTATAAAACATATGCATACGCTTTTAAAAGATGAGAATGTAGGAACAATTTTTGAAAAAACTCAAATATTTTGTTTAAAGACTTTAAAAGGATCTGAATAATATCGATAAGATTGTAAAAAAAAGCTCAAAGCTATAACTCGACTGAATCACCTTTGAGGCCTCTAACATACAACATATATGTTACCGAGATGCAACCTGATACTACTTGAATACTTTGTGTAACACCTCAGAAATTAGAAAGTTGGATTAAAAATGGAAAGTTCAATTTTTGAAGGTGAGTCGTAGAAGTTGACATGAGTTGTGGGAAAAATCAAGTTTCTAAAGTTTGACCTACGAATGAAAAGGATTGGTTGTATTAAGTTTGATGGTCCGTAGGAAGGTTTCGTAAAAGCACTTTTGACTTGGGTTCCACGGAGAGGTTTACAGATCATAGATGGAACAATAGATCATAAAAAGGACTCAATGGAATTTAATGAAGTTTGGGTCTCTAAAGTTGGTTCAACAGTTGACTAATACTGACCATAGGTCCTAACCGTAGGTCACTTCCAACAGTTATTTATTAAGTGTATTTGAGTATTTTCCTATGCATCTAATACCTATACTATGTCGTTTCGATCCTAATTCTAAGTCCTATTACTACCTATCAACTCCTAAAACTACCCAACACCTCTCATTCTCTCAAATCCCCAACTCCCATCCAATTCCATTATCTCCAATTCTCTCTCAAGCTCAAGGAAGACAGATAGGGTGTCAAGCTTCAAGTCCTTTTTATTCAATTTCTTTTGACATATTTATCAGGGTATGTGAGAATTCACCAAGGGATTACATTCATTAATTGGGTCCCAAAAGATCTTAGTATTCCAAATTCAGTTTCACCTAATTTGATTAGGGTTCATCAAATTTCCATGGGTCTTATTTGATTTTGAGTTAATTTTTCTATTCAAAGAGGGCTCAAATAGCATTGGATACCGTTATTCCAATAGCTAGACCCTTCTTTGAATCTTCCCGCAAATGTTTAGATTCAATTACATACTTTTCAATTATGTTCATATGCATCCATGGTTTATTCGTGATTTTTACTATGAGTTTATGAAGATATGAACCTATGAGGTTATGTATATGATATATGAAAGTTATGCATTCTTTATGAAAAAATATGTTTATGATCTCATGTTGCTTTTAAGATAAGCAACAATAAAATTGTGAAAGGTTTTCTCACATATTAAGAAATCATGATAGGTAAAAGGTTTTCTCACACATGCATGATTCATCATTTAAGAAGCTACTATATGATGATTTAACATTTTATTGGTAACTTAATTGTACTTTTCCAAATAAGACAGGATGAATATGTTTATGACTAACTTCATTGGGATTTTACTTAGCACTGAGAGGACCTTGAGATGGAGGCTCTCCCATTAGTAGAGGTTGAGTCTCTAGTAGAAATCTCCTCATCCCTAACTACGTTACCTCATAGGATTTTTATAAGTGACATAGCTAGTTATTCTGCCTAAGCTAGAAGTTTATGGTCCTTACACCAGATTCTACGTATAGCTCACATGGTCTATGTATGTTAAAGGTAAACATCCCATAAAATGAACTAAGTTACTTTAAATGTTTTATAAAACTTTATTACGCTTCAAGATGCACTCACCATGCTTACGACTTATGGTTCTTTTAAAGGCTTTAACTATGATTTCGCTTGGTAATTCATATCATGTTCTAAAATTATCTTATGTTTATGTTTCATGTCTTTATGTATATCTCCATACTTAGTACATTTTATGTACTAATGCATAATTGTGCCAACATTGTTTAATAATATAGGATCGAACACTACTCCTTCTCCCGCTCATGGCTAGTTGCTTGAGTAATCGTTGAAGACTTGGTGATTCCTCAGTTTCTAGGATCGTGTTACCTTGACTATAGTTTTCCTATGTCTTTCATTTTCAGATGTTGTACGTAGTATATGGGTTACATCACAACCACTCCTTATATGTATTAGATTATCTTGTCAAGACTATGATTTGACTTCCGCTTTTATGTCAAACTCTTCTATGATGTGAGACTCTCTACTTAAATTCTACATTTATATATAATATTGTGTTGTATCTATGTCAAGTAGCTTGTGTAGGGACTCTCGAAGTCCTATGCAGCATATCACGTCTAGGGTGTACTTTGAGTCGTGATAAACTTGATATTAGAGGTTTTAGAATATGTTTAAGGATGTTTGACAAGCCACATTGACTAGAGTCTTGTTCATGAGTGTGAAGTGCACCACATTTATGTATTAGAGGCTATAAGGCTTTTAGAAAACTTCTTTTCTTTTACTACTCTAAAGTCGTGCCATAAATTCAGTCTGTATAAAAGAAAAGGAAGCTTCATGACTGGTAGATTTGCATTCATTTTAGGCAAATTTAGCTCAACAATTAGTATCCTCAATGGCTAATTCTGTCATATTGTAATGATATTTTTATGAATTGCAACTATGAAGGTTAAAGGACAAGGCAAGACTTAATGTTTGAAAAAATGGCCCAAAATATGAAAAGAAGTGTAAACTCCATGTTAATAATCTCCTAACATGAAGGTAGATCGCTCAAAGGGTAAGACCTCACCTAAGTTGAAAATACACTCAATGAATTAATTGAGGAAGGTCAGCGAACACAAAAATGAACGATAACTCGCCAAATGCAAAAGGCAAACAAGGTGAACCTTGCTAAAGCTGGTTAGTACATTGTGACAAATTGGAGGCTTAAAAAGCGAACAAAGGTGGTGATCAGTGATTCACCAAATGGGAAAGAAATATTCAAACAATATCGCCGACCGAGGTTCAAACACCTGAAGCACGATTGGTGATTAATCGAATGAGCTTGGTGAACCTTATTAACGTCGTCAAATGAGTCGCACACAAATTTTTGTGCCAAATTTTGGGAATCAATAAATAGTTGAAAGGACAATGAAAATGAGTATTAGAAAATTGTGAGAAGACTCTTGAATATTTTAGAGTTATATTTTTTTTTACTTTGTTAAGAACACTTTTAGTCTCTGAGGTTTTCAAACTTTGATCTTGAATTTGATAAACTAAAGTTTAATCCAAAGTTGGTTTACTTTTAATTGCGTAATTTCATGTTACTCATGGATGCTTTCATGCTGGTTATAATTTCTTTACACTTTGTGATCACTTGTTAAAACTTCAATCTCTAAGGGTAGGATTATGGGGTTGGGTGTTGATTTAACTTAGTGAGTATTGAATTGCTAAATTTTATAGCTTTTAATCATGGATTTGAACTATTACATGTGCTTAATATATGAATTAAGCTAACCAAGTTAATTTTAGCTTAGATCTCAAATAAATGCTCGAAAGACACCATTATGAGTGGATAATTAGTTTAATTATTGCAAGTTAGTTACGTCTAATTTTAAATTCAAGGTACTGGGTTGAATTGAAAGTCACATGAATGAGAACGAGAGGAGGTTCCATGAACTAGTGTTATTAGATTGAAAGAAGATTAACGTTATTGAAGATAGCCCAGCATATCCATGATTACTTATCTTTATTGAATAATGAAATTATATCCCTAGTGGAATCAATGTTCAATCCGCACACACCTAGAGTTGCCTTAATTTGTGAATTTTTGTTTTCTTAAAGATTGATTGTAGTTTGTGAACTTGAAATCGTATGATTATGTAACAACCCGTTTTCGAAAAAGGTTAATAAGGCAAGTTTTAGGGATTTCAGGTGCCAGCCACAAGGGCTTACTATGGCCCGTGGATGTGGATGGGACCACGGACCGTGCATATGGTCCATGGATTGGGCACCCATGATCCTCTAGGAAAACTATAACTACGGCATAACCAATGGACTGTCGGTCAGACCACGGTCCGTGGTTGGGGGTCATGGTTCAAGGACCAAGAATTTAGTTTCTTACCACGAACGACCGTCGTACAGGATGTCCCATCGTCATGACCACGGTTCGTCGTCGGTGGTCTATCAGTGGTGGGCTGGTAGTTAAGTCTAGGGTGCAGTTCGGTCTTTTCCTAATTATGTTATCTCTTTACTACGTCGTTTTAACCTTCACAAAGACCCCTATATAAGTGATTCTAACCCCAAAACTCACTCATTCACTTCATTCTCTTCAAGCTTACCAAAAAGAAGAATTCTCAAATATTTCTCTATGTAGAACTTGAAAAAGAAAAATGGGGTTCAAGCTAGGATCAAGGTCAAGTCTCCATTCCTCAAGCAATTGTGAGCTTAGATAGTAATGTATGATAGTTTTCATCCATTGATTCCTTTCATTCATGGAATTCCCAAATTCTCTATTTTCAAAGTTATAATACCAAATTGAGTTAGGGATTTCTTCAAATGTCACGAGTTCTCTTGATTATTGATTTAAATGATTTAATTATGACCTCTTATACATGAATTGATGAAATACTATGATTTTATGATGATTTCCTCATGAACCCATGTAATCCCATGTTTTCCAAGTTATGAGTATATGATGTGAGATTTTTATTACGAAGGAAGATTTTTATGAAATGAATGATGTATTAATAGAATTACATGAATTTATGATGAAATCCATATATAACCCATATATTTTGAATGATGATGATGGAAAGTGGGTTTTGAACCTTGAAAGGTAAAATATGGAATTATGCATGTTATCATGAAATATATGCAAATGTTTTAAGATGCTTTGAGAGTAAGTATTGATGATGATGTTCTTATTGTATTGTTGAAAGGATTTATCATATACACATGAAAGCATGATGTCATAGGTTTTCTCACATAATAAAGGGTTCTAAGGTTCAAAGGAATTCTCACCTGATTGTCCATGGGATTTATTCTTAGCACCGAGAGGATATTGAGATTGAAGCTCTCCCGTTAGTAGAGGCAGGGTTTCTAGATGTAATCTCCTTATCTATACCTATGTGCCCCCATAGGATTATTTTCTAGATAGACATTAGCTAGTGGATCCACCTAAGCTAGAAGTTCATGGTCCTTACCTTCGCAAGTAGGACAACCCTTTTCTGTATGGGAGATACCGGGGATCATGCTATAGCTAACATGGTCTCTATGTCGTTTAAGGCTATTTCCCACATTAATAATGAACTAAGGTTACTTTAATAAGTAACTCATATGTTTTCAAAGATTCGAAATGCTATTAACTTGCATTGACCATGTTTTTATGACTTATGTTTTCTAACCCTTTTCATATGATGTTTTAGCTTTGTCAATTGCATGTCATGAAATTTCCTCCTTTATCATGATTTAAATGTTTTATGCATAACTGTCTTACTTGGTACATTATTTTGTACTAACGCATACTCTTTCCTACATTTCCCCAAATGTAGAGTCCGATAGTCAGCTTTCTCTGTTTTGTGGCTAGTGGTGGATTTTGAGGGTTCACAAGCTTTGATGAGTCCTCATGCTTTGAGGACAGATTTTCATAGTTCCTAGATCCCTTATTGTATTTAGTTTTGGACATGATGTATGGTCTAGGCCCAATTTCATTTTATTGTGTTAGATGGCTATTGAGAAAAGTGTGTCTTAGACTTCCGCTTTTCTTTGATGAAAACATTGGACTTGAACTATTGTTTTACACTTTTTGTTATATTTCTTATATTATGAATGCTAAGTGTTTTGTGTGGGGTCTTTCGGGGTCTTTCAGGGTCTTATACGCCATGTTACATCTAGGGGTACCCATGGGTCGTGAAAAACTTGGTAATCAGAGCACAAGGTTTAGAATGGTCCTAGGATGTCTCATAAGCCACGTCAAGTAGAGTCTTTTTCATGAGTGTGAAGTGCACCACATTTATGAATGAGAGGCTACAAGATTTTTAGGAGACTTCACTCCTTTCATTACTCTAAAGTCATGTGATAGATTTTAACTCTATAATGTATCCCTCCTAATCCTTATCATATGGTCTACAGGATATGGCTACTCGAAGAGCTTATGCTAGAAGGAATGTGAGGGAGAATGTGGAACAAAAAGCTCCTCCCCAAGCTCCTTAAGTTTTGGTCAATCCTTTGTCCAAACAAGTGACTAATGCCGAGTTTAGAAATCCTTTTCAAGTGTTGGATGAAGTTGTGATGGGTCAAGACAATAGTGAAGTTGCGGTTCCCATGATCTCAAATGTGGGTACGGCGGCATCTAGAGTTAGGGACTTCATAAGGATAATCCTTCGAAGTTTCATGGGTCTAAGGTTGAGAAAGATCCTCAAGAGTTTATTTATGATGTTTACAAGGTCTTGATGATCATGGGAGTGACACCGGTAGAAAAGGCAGAGTTGGCCGCTTATCAACTAAAAAGTGTTGCTCCAATGTGGTTCAACCAATGGAAGGAAGGGAGATTGGAAGATGCGGGTCCTTTTGATTGGGAGAAGTTTGAGGCTACTTTTCTTGATAGGTTTTTTCCCCTTGAAATGAGGGAAGCAAAGGTTCTTGAGTTCATCTACATTCTTCAAGGAGGTATGAGTGTGTAGTAATATGCATTGACGTTCACACAATTGAATTAAGATGCTCCAATAATGGTTGTCGATCCAAGGGCAAAGATGAGTAATTTCATTTCGGGTGTGTCCGAAAAGGTTGTTAAAGAGTGTCGTACCTCCATGCTCATTAATGAGATGGACATCTCTTGTCTCATTGTGCATGCTCAACAAATCGAAGAGGAGAAACTTAAGGAAACCTTTTGGGAGACAAAGAGGCCAAAAATAGGTGATGCTCATTTCTCTCATTCAAGGTCCGATAGACATGGTCGTTCTATGTTTTGACAAAGGTTTTCCGGTAAAGGCTCCTCCAATGCTCCTCCTAAGTTCAACAAAGATAGGGTGTTTAACCCTAAGCCTCAATGAGGGAATGGTAGTGGATCTTCATTGCCTATATCTACTTGTACTAGGTCTGGAAAGAAGCACGAGGGTAAGTGCCTAGCCGACACAGATGGTTGATTTAGTTGTTTTTAGAATGGTCATAAGATGAGGGATTGCCCAATGCTTACAGCTAAAGGAAGAGAGGGTTAGCAAGCTCCTCCTAGTGGTTCGGGTTCCAATGCTCCCAAGCAAAATTGATTCTATACACTGCAAACTCATGGTGAACAAGAGGTTTCTCTCAATGTGGTTACCGATATGTTGAAATTTTTCCAACTTGATGTGTATGCTTTACTTGATCCGTGTGCTAATTTTTCTTTTGTGACACCATATATGTCTATGAGGTTTGATGTTATTTCAGATGTGTTGTTAGATCTTTTTTCTGTCTCTACTCCTGTAGGTGATTCTATTGTGGCTAAGACGGTTTGTAAAAAGTATCTCATTTCCTTGTCCCATAGAGTTACTCTTATTGTCTTGGTAGAGCTTGATATTCTAGATTTTGATGGTATTTCTTGTATGGATTAGCTGCACTCATGTTACACTTCTATTGATTGTAGAACTCGTGTAGTCAAGTTTCAATTCCCAAATGAGCTGCCCTATAGTGGAAAGGGGGAAATTCTATGCCTAAGGGTCTATTTGTCTCTTGTATTAAAGCTAGAAAGATGATTTCTAAGGGTTTCATTTCCCATCTAGTTAGGGTGAGAGATATAGATTCTGAAACCCCTACTCTTGAGTCGGTCCCCGTTGTTAATGAGTTTCTAGAAGTGTTCCTAGATGATATACTTGGTATTCCTCCCGAAAGGGAAATAGACTTAAGTATTAATGTTCTCCCTAACACGGAAACTATTTCTATTCCTCCTTACCGTATGGCTCGAACACAACTTAAGGAGTCGAAATAACAATTGAAAGATTTGTTGGATAACGGTTTCATCCTACCGAGTATCTCTCTATGTTGTTCTCCAGTTTTGTTTGTTAGAAAGAAAGATGGTTCTCTTCGTATGTTTATTGACTACCGTCAGTTAAAGAAGGTTACTATTAAGAATAAGTATCTTTTTCCAAGGATAGATGATTTATTTAACCAACTTGAAGGAGAAAGTTACTTTTTCAAGATTGACCTTAGGTTCGGTTCCCACCAATTGAGGGTGAAGGAAGATGATATTCCAAAGATAGATTTTCAAACTCGGTATGGTCATTATGAGTTTTTGTTAATGTCATTTGGGTTGACTAATCCTCCGGCGGCTTTTATGGATTTGATGAATAGGGTGTTTAGATAATATGTGGACATATTTGTGATTGCGTTCATTGATGATATATTGATCTATTCGAGAAGTGAAAATGAGCATATTGATCATTTGAGGATCATATTGCAAAATCTTAAGGAACTACAACTCTTTGCGAAGTTTAGCAAATGTAAGTTTTTGCTAAGGTTCGTAGATTTCCTTGGCCATATTATTTCAAGTAAGGGTATTGAGGTAGATCCTAAGAAGATGGATGTGGTCAAGAGTTGGCCTAGACTTCTAACCCCTTCAGATATTAGAAGTTTCTTAGGTTTAACCGGTTACTATGGAAGGTTTCTTGAGGGATTATGTTGCCTCTACTTTAACGGCTATGACTTAAAATAAGAATAAGTTTATATGGTCTGAAACATGTGAGAAGAGTTTCCAAGAGTTGAAAGATAAACTTACTTCAACTACGGTGTTGACTTGGAATGGTTTTGTTGTTTATTGAAATGCCTCGAGAATTGGGCTACGGTGTGTTCTTATGAAAAATGGAAATGTTATTGCATATGCCTCAAGACAACTTAAGATTCATGAGAAGAATTACCCTACCCATGACCTTGAACTAGCGGCGGTTGATTTTTCCTTAAAGATTTGAAAGAATTATTTGTATGGTGTTCATGTAGATGTTTTTACCGACCACAAGAGTTTGCAACATGTGTCTAATCAGAAAGATCTAAATATTTGCCAAAGAAGGTGGCTTTAATTATTGAAAGACTATGAGATGAGTGTTCTCTATCACCCCATCAAAGCTAATGTTGTGGAAGATTCTCTTAGTCGGCTATTTATGGGTAGTGTTGCTCATACTGAAGAAGAAGAATAATAAGGTAAATAGTTAGTTCAAGATGTTCATAGATTGGCCTGATTGGGTGTTCCGTTAGTGGACTCCACATAAGGTGGTATTATGGTTCACAATAGGTCAGAATGGTCTTTAGTGGTAGATGTGAAAGTCAAGCAAGGTCTTGATCCAATTTTTGTTGACATAAAAGAAGCGATGCTTAAGAAATTCATTGAGGCTTTTTCCCAAGGGGGAGATTGTCTACTTAGATATCAAGTTCGTTTATGTGTTCCAAATATCGATAACATAAGGGAACATATCTTATTAGAAGCCCATAGTTCACGGTATTCCATTCACCCAGCAGAAACCAAGATGTACCGTGACTTGCAAGAAGTCTATTTGTGGAATGGGATGAAGAAGGTATTGTAGAATTTGTGACTAAGTGTCCTAATTGTAAAAAAGTTAAAGTTGAGCATCTTAAATCGAGAGGTTTATCCCAAGACATTAGTATTCCTACTTGGAAGTGGGAAGATGTGAATATAGACTTTATTGTTGGTTTGCCTCGCACCCGGTGACAACATGACTTGATTTGGGTCATAGTAGACTGGATGAAAAAAATAGGCCCATTTTCTTCCCATCAAGATTTCCTATTCGGTAGAGAACTATGCCAAGTTTACTTTAGAGAAATTGTAAAGTTGCATGGAGTGCCTTTGTCCATTATTACCTATCGTGGTACCCAATTCACTTCTCAGTTTTGAAAGTCTTTCCTAAAGGGTTTTTGTACTCATGTTAAGCTTAGTACGACCTTTCATCCACAAACTGATAGGCAAGGGGAGCTTACTATCCAAAATTTGGAAGATATGTTAAGTACTTATGTGATGGATTTTAAGGGTAATTGGGATGACCATTTGTCATTGATTGAGTTTGCTTATAACAAATAGCTATCACTCGAGTATTGATATGGCCCCATTTGAGGCATTATATTATAGGAGGTGTCGATATCTTATAAGTTGGTTTGAGGTGGCTGAATTTTCCCTAATAGGTACCAAGTTGGTACTTGAGGCCATAGAGAAAGCTTGACTTATTAGAGAAAGGTTGAAAATAGTTCAAAGTTGGCAAAAGTTATATATCGATATAAGAATAAGAGATCTTGAGTTTGATGTTCATTATTGGGTTTACTTTAAAATTTCACCCATGAAGGGTGTGATGAGGTTTGATAAGAAAGGAAAGATTAGTTCCCGATATGTAGGCCCATACTAGATCATGAGACGTGTTGGTAAAGTTGCTTATGAGAAACATTTACCAAATGAGGTTGCATCAGTGCATCCAGTTTTCCATGTCTCTATGTTGAAGAAATGTGTTGGTGATCCAACACCCATAGTTTCCTTAGAGGGTTTGGGAGTTAAGGAAAATCTTTCTTATGAAGAGGTTCAAGTTGAAATTTTAGATCGGAAAGTCAAGAAGTGGAGAAATAAAGATGTAGCTTCCGTGAAAGTGTTGTGGAGGAATTAGTTAATTAAGGGTGCTACTTGGGAGGCCGAGGCCGATATGATTTCCCGATATCCTCAGCTCTTTCCTTCTACTCCTACTCTAGCTTGAGGTAATGAGTTCCTCATGGTTTGTTCTTGTCTTTGAAGTCATGTGTCTTATATGTTTCCATGATTTCCATGATTTCCTTACTATGCATGATTTATGAAAAGTTCAAGTTTGGAGAAAATGAGTTTATTTTATTGACTCCTACATGTTTATGTGCAAATGTGTATGAATTGCATGTAGACGAGTTGATATGACGTTGTGGGCATGTCTTTAGCTTGGAGTTGATATTTCCTCCTTGGATGTTAGCTTGAAGTTTATGTTTCCTCCTCGGATATGTGTATTGCATGCAGGATAGGTTGTTACATTTAGTTCCACCCCTCTTATGATTTTTTGATAGTGTCCTAGCTTGGAGTCTATACTTCCTCCTTGGTTATATGTATTTAGATGAAGTTTCATTGCTAATTGGGTTGTTAGTTCCTCTCCTACTTTTCGTACTAGCTTGAATCTCATTCGAGGATGAATGGTCCCAAAGGGAAGATATTCTAACAACCCGTATTCGAAAAAGGGTAATAAGGGATGTTTTAGGGATTTAAGGTGCCGGCCACCACGACCCGTGGATGGGACTATGGACCCTGTGTCTGGTCTTTGGACTGGGCACCTGAGATCCTCCAAGAACCCTGAAACCATGGCCTGACCAATAGACTGTCGGTCAGACCACGGTCTCTTGTTGGGGGTCCGTGGTTCAAGGGCACAAAATTTAGTTTCTCATCAGTAACGACGGTCGTACATGATGGCCCATCATCCTAACCACGGTCCGTCGTCATTGGCACGTCGGTGATGGGTTGGTAATTAAGTCTAGGGGCAGTTGGGTATTTTCCTAATTATTTTATCTCTATACTATATCGTTTTACCCATCACTCAGACCCCTATTAAGTGATTCTAACCCCAAAACTCACCCATTCACTTCATTCTCTTCAAACTCACCAAATAGAAGAACTGTCAAATATTTTTCTCTCTAGAACTTAAAGAAGAAGAAAGGGGTTTAAGCTAGGATCAAGGTCAAGTTTCCATTCCTCAAGCGATTGTGGGCTTATGTAGTAAGGTATGCTAGTTTTAATTCATGGATTCCTTCCATTCATGGAGTTCCCAATTTTTTCTATTTTCAAAGTTAGAAATCCCTAATTAAGTTAGGGTTTTCTTCAATTCTCATGGGTTCTCTTGATTATTGATTTAAATGATTGAATTATGATCTCTTATGCATGAATTGATGAAATACTATGATTTTATGATGATTTCCCCATGAACCTACGTAATCACCATGTTTTTCCAAGTTATGAGAATATGATGTGGGATTTTGATTATGAACGAAGGAAGAGTTTTATGAAATTAAGCATGTCTTAATGGAATTACATGAATTTATGATGAAATCCATACCTGACCCATGTTTCTAAATGTTGATGATTGACAATGGGTTTTGAACCTTGTAAATTATGGAATTATGCATGTTCTTATGAACTCTACGCAAATGTTTTAAGGATGCTTTGAGAGTAAAATATCACTGAGGATGTTGTTGTTGTGTGTTTGAAAGGATTTGTCATATATACATGAAAAAATGACGTGAAAGGTTTTCACACATAATAAATGGTTCTAAGGTTGAATGTTCTTCTCATCTAACTGAATCAAAGATTAACAGCTATCCTAATGATGACCTAGCTTGGATTGGTCATTGTATTATACCTTTCCATGGATGATAACTTAGCTTGGATTGGCAAGATGACGTGCCATTCCATGGATAATAAGAAAAAGTAAGAAATGACTATTCCGTGGGATTTATGCTTAGGACCGAGAAGATATTAAGATCGAAAATCTCCCATTAGTAGAGGTCGGGTTTCTAGAAGAAATCTCCTTATCCGTTATCTATGTGCCCCCGTAGGATTATTTTCTAGATAAACATTATCTAGTGGATCCCCCTAAGCTAGAAGTTCATGGTTCTTACCTTGGAAATAAGGACAACCCTTTTTGGTGTGGGAGACAGCGGGGGATCATGTTTTAGCTCACATGATCTCTATGTCGGTTAAGTCTACTTTCAACAATAATAATGAACTAAGGTTACTTTAAGAAGTATCTCATATCAGTTCAAAGGTTCTAAATGATGTTAACTTGCATTGACCATATTTTTATGACTTATGTTTTCTAACCCTTTTTATATCATGTTTTAAATTGGTCAATTGCATGTCATGAAATGTCCTTTTAAGCATGATTTAAATGTTCTATGCATATCACACTTGGTACGTTGTTTTGTACTAACTCATACTCTTGCCTACATTTCTCCAAATGTAGGGTTCGACAATCAGGTTTCTCAATTTCGTGGCTAGTGATTGGTTTCTAGGGATACCGGGCTTTGGTGAGTCCTCATGCTTCGAGGGAGGATTTTCATTGTTCCTAGCTCCCTTATTTTATTTCAGTTTTGGACATGATGTATGGGCTAGGCCCAATTTCATTCTATTGTATTAGATGGCTATTCAGACAAGTATTTTAGATTTTCGCTTTTCTTTAATAAAACTATTCGACTTGAACTATTGTCTTACACTTATTGTGATATTTCTTATGTTATGAATTCAATGTGGCTTGTATGGGGCCTCTCGGGGTCCTATACGCCATGTTACATCTAGGGGGTACCCCTGGGTTGTGACAGATTAAATTTGGTGGAATCATCCACCCATTTGCCTCATTTTCTATATTGAAATTAGTTTCATATTAATTCACTAATTGGATCCTTAACCTCATACCAATCCTTGTAGGATTCAAACCCAACTCTTTGTTGGGTAATTTTATCGACGACAACCACTTACTCTTTTGATTATTTTTGAAGAGTAATGTGAGCGTTATCAATTGTTAGTCCCTAATATGTTGAAATAAATGGAATTTTAGTCCTCGATATATGGGCCCATATCATATTTTGAGACGTATGTGTAATGTTTTTTATCAATTAATGCTACCTAATGATTTAGCATCGGTAATCTGGTATTCCATGTCTCTTTGTTGAAAAAGTATGTTGGAGACACACCTTTATTGTTCATTTAGAATGTTTAGGAGTTAAGGGAATCCTTTCGTATGAAGAGGTTCTCATAGTGATTTTAGACCGCCAAGTTTGGAAGTTGACAAATGAAGAAGTTTCTTCTGTGAAAGCTATTTGGAGGAATCACTTAGTTGAGGGTGCTTCTTAGGAGGCCAAAGCCGATATAATGTCCAAGTATCCTCATCTCTTTCCCTCCGCTTCTAATCTAGCTTGAGATATTAGTTCCTCTTGATTCTTTCTTTCGTATTCATGTCATAGTCATTCTCATGTTTTATATGCATACATGTTCATGAAAAACCAGATTTTTATGTTATGATTTAGCTTGGAGTGATTTATCCTTGTTTAAATTCATTATGATGAGATTTTCATTCATGCTGGGTTATTAACTTTTGTCCTTCTCTATTCATTCAAATTTGAATCCCATTCAAGGAGGGATATCCCCAAGGAAGAGATTGTGTAACACCTTAGAAACCAAAATTGAGTTTGGGTTGAGAAGTTCAGAAAATTTTGCAGGAATGTGATTCTACGGTTTGACCTACGGGTCGTATAACTTTCTAAGGGTTGTAGGGAGTGTCTCGTAGACACTGGGTAAGATTTTCTGAAAATGTCAAGTCTCTAATATGTGACCTACGTATTGAAAGAATAGTTCATAGAGTAAATAAGGGGCCACAGATAACACCTCATTGAGTACTTCCACCCTTAATTAGTGTATTTGATGGACTATTGATTTATGGAGAATACCTATGGGTCATGATATCTTTTACGAGTCATAGTGTGAAATCGTGAAATGGTGTTTGAACGTAGGGTATTTTTGGTCACTTGATGGCTACATGGAAGGTGTATGTACCGTAGACCAAACGATGATTCGTAGGACTGACTCACATGAATTTACCCAGGACATTGGCCCTAGTAGTTGACCATATGACTTACCAAGACTGTCTGTAGAAGTTCTTTCAGATCGTAGGTCGAAATCTCAGGTGTCAGCACCGATAGTAATTTTATAAGGGTATTTTGGTCTTTTTCTATGCATTTAATACATATAGTATGATGTTTAACCCTATTTCTAAGTGTTATAACTACCTTTCAATTCCAAAAACTACCCAAACCCTCTCATTCTCTCAAATATCTATTTCCCATCCATGGTTTTTCTCTCCAATTTCCTCCTTATGGAAGAAATCTAGAGTTCCAAGCTATAAGTTTCCTATTTTCTCTTGCTTTCATAGTCATTGATTACTAATGTATGTGGGAATTAACCAATGAATTTTATTCATCCATTGGGTCGCAAAAGATTTTAAAGTTTCCAATTCATTTTCCCATAATTTGATTAGGGTTTCATGCAATATCCTTGGGTCTTACTTGATTTTGATTTAATTGTTCAATTTCAATCTTCTTATACATGAATTGATTAAACTAAAAGATTTCCAATAATTTTCTATAGACTCATGCTTGTTACTTTATTTTGATGATGGATTTATGAAAGAAAGCTTATAATTTTTTTACTTGTGATTCATGAAGGCTATCCTTAAAACTAATTAAAAGGGAGAACACTCGTATTCAATAAAAGTACCCAACCAAGAGTTGGGGTTGAATCTCATAGTAAATGGTATATCGTAGAGAATTCTATAAATAAATTTGGATTATAAACTCATTCATTTGTAATAGTAAAAGCAAGTGGGTGGATGATTCTACAAATTTAATAAAAATATTTGGTTATCAACTGTCACAATTAAACTAAAATTTCAAAAAATTCCAGAGTTTACAAGCAATCTAGGGGTGCGGGGATTTCAAATCGAGTCACATGGGGATATTTATGCTTCTCTATAGTGATGAATATTCACGAATACGCTAGGTCATCTTCAATGACGCTTATCATCTTTCGACCTCAAAGTATCTTTGCATAGAATCTCCTTTCGGTCTCATGTATTTGTTATACCAAACAACCCAATGCCTTACTCTACTTTCTTTTTCAATGTCGAAGTAGGGCAAATAGATCCGACACATAACCTCTATTTTAAAGAAAAATCAAGACATCAAACCTAAATTTCGAATGTTAGACTAATTACCCATTCCAATCAATCTCTTTCGAGCATCGATCGGACATCGAAAGTATGAACTATTGTGCAACCTTAACCCACAAGTTAACCCCATGCTAATTATCCCAAATTCATGTATGAAAAACAACAAACAAGAGTATAACACAATACCCATTACATTAAATCAACACCAAACCACATATTTACAGCCCTAAATCATGGGATTTTAGCTACCCAACATGAAAAGCACAGACAATATACATTCCATGAAAGCAACCATGGGTAAGATTAAATTAAGTAATTACAAGTAAACCCACTTTCGATTCAACTTTAGTTTGTCAAATTCAAGAACTAAGTTCAAAAACCCCAAAAGCTTGAATGTGTTCTTCACAAAGTAAAGTGTTTCTCTCTCACTCTCAAAACTAAAATATTCAAATCTCTCACAAAAAGAGTACTCAAAGTCCCCTTTTTATCTCTCCTTTGGGCTATTTATAGTTTCCCAAAATTTGGCCCAAAAACTCAGCATGCTAACCTTTGGGTGACGTTAGTTGGGCTCACCGAGTTCAGTTGGCAAATCACCGATCATGGTTTAGCATGCCTTCGTTTTCTCTAGGCTTCAGGTGTTTGAACATCAGTCGGAAGACTTGTTCGATTCTACCTTTCACATTCGGCGTACCACTGAATACCACCTTGATTCACCTTTTTAGCCTTCATTTTTCACGTTTGCAATGTCCCTTTTGTCGATGGTCAGCTAGGTCACCTTTCTCATTCGGTGAGTCACCATTTTTTTTTGGAGTTCACCGACTTGTATCGATAAATACAAGTGTTGTGCACTGTAACTTTAGGCGAGTTCAAGCTCATTAAGCGATCCTTCTTTCTTGCTTGGCGATCATCAATGTAAATTTTGCAATTATTTTCACACTTTTGACCATTCTTTCAAACATTCATCCTTGCCTTATCCATTTGAATTGATAGCTCCAAATCATCAAATTATCATCATAACAAGACAAATTTAGACATAAAGGACACTAATTGTTGACATAAATAGGCATCAAATAAGTGTAAATCAACAACTCATCGACACCCCCAACTTTAACTCTTGCTTGTGTTTAAGTAAATCAATAACAAAATTAGCTCAATAAGGGTTTCTCAAAGAGTTTTTAGTGAGAGATAACACGCAACTTCCATTACAAGACTATTCTAAACAACATGCTGCACTTAATCATGATAAAAAAATTCTTCAAATGATGACTTGCCAGTTTCAACCTAAGCGCAAGCTCACTCTAGATTTTTCTCTAATGCAAGACCATGTTTTCATAAATTTATTCAAGTGCTCTAACATCAACAATGATTTAATGCTCTCACAAAGCAAATTTACAAGGAAATAAGCTATCAAGGCAACTCTCACTCTCACAAAATACAAATACATGCAAGCTTCATCCCGTAGGTTGGCCCATATTTCTAATTATCACACAACCTAGTTCATGCAAGATCTCAAGGGTATTTTAGGCTTGTTATAGGGGTGAGGGTTAAGGTATGATCGATTTGGTTTGGTGAATTCACCTTTTCAAAGCAGTGTTGCAATCATCTTCCCTTCTTCTCAAGTTTTTTTCATTTTTTTCATTTGAAAACTCAAATTTTGACTTTTCACTCATTTTACTTGGAATCCCCTTTATTTCTTCACTTGTCACTTTCACATACTTTAAAAAAAAAATCATCATAATAACTATCATTTTTTTTATAAGGAGGAGTTCCTTCTTTTTATATTTAATGATAATGGAAAATTTGCACTCATTTGAAGTGTGCTTAGCTCAAAATTAGTGTCCTCAATACCTAACTTTGTCATGTTCTGATGATAATTTGATTATTTGCATCTATGAAGGGAAATGGACAAGGCAAGGATGAATGTTTGAAAGAATGACCAAAATGCAAAAAGAGTGCCAACTACACATTGATAATTGCCAAAAAAGAAAGGTGGATTGCCTAGTGAGCATGGCCTCGCCTAAAATGATAGTTCACAACACTTGTCTCTATCAAGATAGGTCGGTGGACTACCAATGAAAAGGTGACTTGCTGAATGAGAAAGGCGACTTTTGTGATCATCACTAAAAGGGAAAGTGCAAGGAGGAAAATTAAAGTCTCAAAAGGCAAACCAAGGTGGTACTCATTACTATGTTGAACATGAAAGGAAGTCTCAAATGAGCTCACCGACTAAGGTTCAAACACCTAAAAGGTTCGAATACCTAAAGCATAGAGCTAGAAAAGTTTAGTTGAAGCTCGACTGGTGATTCACCAAAGGAGTTGGGCGAGCCTGACTATTATCGCCTAGTTAGACGTGCATTACATTTGTGGGCTACTTTTTAGGAAACTATAAATAGCCCGAAGAACAGACTAAAGGGAGTTCAGATTTTAAATTTGATTTTGAGAAAAAAAAATTCTTAGTTTTGAGAGTAAGAGAGAAACACTTTACTTTGTGAAGAACACTTTCTATCTTTTGGGGTTTTTCAACTTTGTTCTTTAATTTGAAAACTTGAAGTTGAATCAAAAGAGGATTTTCTTGTAATTGTTGAATTTCATCTTACCTATGATTGCTTTCATGGAAGATATATTTTCCTTGGTTTTTGTGATGAGTGGCTAAAATCCAAAGATCTAGGGGTGGAATTATGGGGTTAGGCGTTGATTTAATGTAGTCAATATTTTTTTATGCTCTATTTTGCTATAGTTCATACATGAATTTGGGCTAATTTTCATGAGGTTAATTTATGGGTTAAGGTTGCAAACTTAATTCCTACTTTCGATATTTGATCGATTCTCAAAAGCTATTTATTAGTCTAATAATAGTAATTTAGGTTGGATGTGTGTAAATTGCTTGAAAATAAAGGTTATGGGTAAGATCTATTTGTTCTACTTCTGCATCGAAAGATAGAGTAGAGTAAGGTATTGGGTTGTTTTGTTTAGTACATGGATGATTCTGAAAGATGATTCTATAAAAGATTCTTTGAGATCTAAAGATGATTGGCGTCATTGAAGATGACATAGCATATTCATGAATGTTCATCACTATAGTGCAACATAATTATCCCAATGTGACATTGATTTCCAATCCCCGCACCCCTAGATTACTTGTTAACCCTTGAATTCTTTGAAATCTTAGTTTAATTGTGACAATTGATAACCAAATAGTTTAATTAAATTGGTGGAATCATCCACCCACTTCTGAATAAGTTTACAGTCCAAATTTCTTGAGAGAATTCTCTGTGATATACAATTGTTTGTTGCATTCGATCCCAATTCTTAATTGGGTATTTTTATTCATATCACGACCCAAAGGAGACCGTAGACGTCACTTGGCATATAAGACCCTGAGAGGCCCCACACAAGCTACTTAGCATGCATTATCGTGATCATGGTCAATGTAAGTAAAAATCATCTTAAAAAAACTTGTGAGATACTTGTAGAAGTAACCTTAGTTCATTATTGTGGGAGATTTACCTTTAACCAACACAGAGACCATGTGAGCTATAACATTGAATCCTATGTCTACCCCACACAAAATAGTAGTGCCCTACTTTCTAAGGTAAGGACCATGAACTTGTAGCTTACATGGATCCACTAGCTAATGTCTATCTAAGACAACATCCTATGGTGGCAAATAGGTTTGGGATAAGGAGATTGCTACTAGAAATACAGCCTCAAGCTACAAGAGTGTTTTCATCTCAATATCCTCTCGGTGCTAAGCATAAATCATATGGAATCATTGTTAATCTTAACATATCTTATCATTAAGAGGCATGGGTAATACTCGCTTGCCTTATCATCCATTAAAGGAACATCAAGTAGCCAATCCAAGTTAGACTTCATTAGAATAACTCCTAAATCTTGATTCAAAGTTTAGTTGAGAAAACCTTTAACCTCTAGGAATCCTTTATATGAGAAATCCTATCACAAAAACAACAACAACATGGATTATTTACTCTCAAAGCAACTCAAAGCATTTTCATCAAATTCATAAAGAACAAGCATATCTTCATAAATTTATCTTTCATAGTTCAAAACCCATATCATATCATCATACTATAGAAATCGTGGGTCATGCATGGGTTTATAAGGGATTCAACATAAATGCAATTTCTTCAATTCGTGCATAAGAAGACATAAAAACATCAATTGGATCAACATTGAAAAGAACCCATGGCAATTGAATAAAACACTAACCTCAGTAGGGAATCTAAATTTACAAAATTGGAGGTTTTAGGAACTCTATAGAGGAAAGGGCTCCATAGGTTAAGACTATCATACCTTGTATTTCAAATCCCTTAAGCAAATGGTGAATTTGGAAACTTGATCTTGAAACCCTATCCTCCTCCTTCTTCTTTTTCTTCTTAGAGAGAGAAATATTTGAGAGGATGAACTTGATCAACTTTTTGGATCTTAGAAGAATGAATTGAATTTGGTGATTTTGGGGGTAAAAATGTTCATATAGGGCCTAGGGTAGAAGGTAAAACAATGTAATATTGAGTTAAATAATTTTAAAAAGACCAGCATGACCCTGACTTAAAGCCGACGAAGTGCCTCTAATGAGAGGATTCACAAGTCGTCTAGATGATCACATTCTGTCAAGTGGGTCGTGATAATGCCCTACCCAACAAGGCTTCACTAAAACTGGCGTAATGTTTTACTCGAGGATCGGAATTAGGCAAACTTTGTGGTTTTTGAAAGAGGACTCAGTTATCTTTTATTTGATAGGTCAGGACTACCTAATTCTTTTTGTGCCGAAAGATATGATCATTTGAAGTTGACAAAAAATTCAAAGTCTAACTAGTCTATTTCATGGAAGACTTCACGGTCCTTGGGATGCTTCACGGATCGTCTAGACGTTTGTGGTCCTTCACAGTGACCTAGTCTGGAATCTTAAAGATTCGGTGACTTGTACAGACCCTTAGACGACCCGTCCAAGTCACCGTGGGCCGTCTGGGGAACCGTTCAGAGGACTCTTGCCTAGGCCTGTTTGACCGTTTCTAGCTTTTTTCAATTCCAAGGTGTTACAATATCTCCCCCTTGGGAACATTCGTCCTCGAATGAGATTCAACACATCATAAGGAGGGTAAGAACTAGAGCTAGTAGCCCAATCAAGAATGCAATCATATAACTGCACATATCCGAGGAGGAAACATCAACTTCAAGCTAAAACATTGTCAAAAAATAATTTCATAAGGTCTATATGCACCTCATACTCAAATGCACATAAATAAGAACAAATTAACCAAGCTATTTCATTTTCTCAAAAATCAAGTTTTTCATACACATGCATAAATGAGGAAATCATGGGAATATCTAAGACACATGACACCAAAAGAGTAAACCATGCGGGAATAAATACCTCAAGTTAGAGAAGGAAAGATATGAGAATAATGGGATATCATATAGGCCTCAGCCTCCCAAGTAGCACCCTCAACAAACTGATTCCTCCAAAGAACCTTCAGAGAAACAGTTTCTTTATTTCTCAACTTCCAAACTTGATGGTCTAAGATCTCAACCAGAACATCTTCATAAGAAAGACTATCATTTACGTGAAGACTCTCCAGTGGTACTATATATATCGATTAACCAACACATTTATTCAATAATGATACATGGAAAATTGGATGCACCGGTGCCAAGTCATTAGGCAATCAAGTTCATAAGCAACTTTACCAATATGCCTGAAAATCTGATATGAGCCCACATAACTGGGACTAATCTTCCCTTTCTTTCCAAATATCATTACACTATTCATGGGTGAAATTTTAAAATAGACCTAGTCAATCACATCAAACTGAAGGTCTCTTCTTCTAACATTGTCATAGGACTTTTTCCGACTTTGAGCCATTTTCAACCTTTCTCTAATAAGCTAAAATTTCTCCATAGCCTCATGTACCAACTCAGGACCTATCAATGCAACTTCAACCACTTTAAACCAACCTATAAGATATCTAAACCACCTACTCTATAGAGCCTCAAATGGAGCCATACCACTACATAAGTGATAGCTACTATTATACGCAATATCAATAAACAACAATTGATCATCCCAATTACTCTTGAAGTCAATTGCACAAGATCTCAACATATCTTCAAAAGTTTGGATAGTACGCTCCACTTGCCCATCGGTTTGAGGATGAAAGGCAATACTAATATTCACATGATTACAAAGACATTTTTTGAAATATTTCCAAAACTTACAATCTACTATAACCACATTAGGTCATGTTGCTGCTGCGTGCGGGGTAAACAATTAATAAAGTCCATATTCAAATCTTCCCACTTCCAAGTAGGAATATTGATATCTTGGAATAAACCTCCCTTCTTTTTATGCTAAACCTTCACTTGGTGACAGTTATGACACTTAGCCATAAATTCTGCAATATCCTTCTTCATCTCATTCCACCAAGAGACCTCCCAAAAGTCACAATACAGCTTGGTGGCTCCCGAGTGAACGTAATATCAAGAATTATGGGCCTCTGATAAGATGTGCTATCCCAAGTAATATACATTGGGAACACACAAATGACCTTGATATATAAGCACTCCATCCCCCTCTTGGGAGAAAGCCTCAATTAATTTCTTAAGCACCGCTTCCTTTTATTCAATCAAGATCGGGTTAAGACCTTGCTTGGCTTTCACATTTGCCACAAAAGATGATTCTAAACCATTGTTCACAAAAACACCACCTTTGATGGAGTCAACCAATCGAACACCCGATTGGGCCAATCTATAAACATCTCGAACCAACTCCTTCTTACCTTCCTTAGGATGAGAAACACTATCCACTAATAATGGACTTAGTTCATCCGCTACCACATTTGCTTTACCGGAGTGATAAAGAATACCCATATCATAACCCTTTATAACTCAAGACACATATCTTGGCAAATATTTGGATCCTTCTGTTTAAACACATATTGCAAACTTTTGTTGTTGGTAAAGATATTGAAATGAACACCATATAAGTAATGTCTCCAAATATTTAAGGCAAACACAACTTCTTCGAGTTCTAAATAATGGGTAGGATAGTTATTTTCGTGCACCTTAAGTTGCCTTGATACATATGCAATGACTTTCCCCTTTGCATAAGGAAACATCCTAACCCAATTGTTGAAGCATCACAATATGCAAAGAACCCATTGGTTCCTTCATGTAAAGTTAATTCCAAAAAAAAAGTAAATCTATCTTTAAAATCCTGAAAATGCTTTCCACATGCTTCAAACCATAAGAATTTGGTTTTCCTTTAGGTCAATGGAGAGGCAATCAAAGAAAACCCTTCCACAAACCTTCTATGGTAACCGTCTAAACCCAAGAAACATTTAATATCCGAAGGGGAGAAAGGTCTAAGCAAAGTCTTTACAACATATGTCTTCCTAGGATCTACCTCAATACCTTTAATAGAAATAATGTGACCAAGAAAATACATAGACTTTAACCAAAACTCACATTTACTAAACTTTGCAAAGAGTTTTTGGTCCTGGAGGACTTGCAACACAATCCTCAAATGATTGGTATGCTCGTCTTCACTACTTTAGTATATCAATATATCATGAATGGACACAATCACAAATATCTCAAGGTATTTTCTAAGCATTCTATTCATCAAATCCATAAATGCGTCCATATCATTGTTCAAGCCAAAGGGCATTACCAAAGAGCTCATATTGACCATACCGGGTTTGAAAAGTCATCTTCAAAATGTCATCCTTCTTACCCTCAAATTGTGGTAACCCAACCGGAGGTCAATCTTAGAGAAGTAACCTGCTTCTTGTAGTTTGTCAAACAAATCATCTATCCTTGGAAGAGGATAGTTGTTCTTAATAGTAACCTTGTTCAATTGCTGGTAGTTAATACACATATGGAGTGAACCATCTTTCATTTGAACAAACAACACTAGAGCACCCCATGGAGAGATAATCGATTGGATGAAACCGTTATCCAACAAATCTTTAAATTGCTCCTTTGACTCCTTGAGTCCTTCCAGAGCCATTCTATAAGGAGGAATAAAGATAGGTTTCACATCTGGGAGAAGGTCAATATCAAAGTAAATTTCCTCTTTGAAAGGATCACCTGATAGATCATCGCAAAACACTTTTGGGAACTTATCAACAATGAGGGACTTTATCACGAGTAGGGGTTTCAGAATCCTTATTGCTAACTTGAACAAGATGCTATATGAAACCTTTACAAATCATCTTTCTAGCCTTGTGACAAAAATGTAACTGACTCTAAGGCATAGAATTTCCCCCTTCCCACTCTAAAACGGGTTCATTTGGAAACTTAAACTTGACCACTCAGGTTCTACAATCAATAGAAACATAATACGAATTCAACCAATCCATACAAAGAATAACATCATAGACTAGCATATCAAGCTCTACAAGATCAACATGAGTGACTCTATGGGATGAGGAGATGGAACAATTTCTATAGACTCACTTGTCCATAATAGATTTGCTGATAGAAGTAGAGACAAAACGGGTAAAAAACACATCCGAAAGAATATCAAACCTCATAGCCACATATGGTGTTACAAAAGAAAAGGTAGCACCAGGATCAAGTACGACATAAACATTAAGATGAAAGACTTTCAGCATACCAGTAACCACATCGGGAGAACCCTCTTGCTCATGACAAGTATGACGTGCATATAATCAATTCTTCTTTGGAGCACTTAAACCCAAACCACTAGACGTAGCTTGCCTGCCTTCTCTTCCCTTAGACACACGTGATGGACAATCCCTTATTTTGTGCCAGCTAAGAATTTACCCTAATGTTTCATTCCACCCATAGCATAAAGAGACAATGAAGATCCACCACCACCCCGTCTTTTAGGCTTAGGGTTAGACACCTTATCTCTGTTGAAGTTAGGAAGAGCATTGGAGGAACCTTGACCGGATAACCTTTGTCATATTTCAGAATGACCATAGTCATTGGACCTTGAATGTGAGAATTTACAATCACCGTTCCTTGCCTTCTTTGTTTCCCTATAGCTTTTGCTAAGTTTCTCCTCTTCTATTTGTTGAGCATGAACTATTTGATGAGAAATGTCCATATCATTGATAAGCATGGTGGTATGACATTCCTTGACCACTATCTCGGACACACCCGAAACAAACTTACTCATTCTTTCCCTAGGATCGACAACCATAGTAGGAGCATATCAAGACAATCGTGTGAATTTCAAAGCATATTCCTTCACATTCATGTTTCCTTGATAAAGGTTGATGAATTCAAGAACCTTCGCCTCCTTCATATCAAGGGGTAAAAACCTATCAAGGAAAGCAACCTTAAACTTTTCCCAATCAATCCGACCCACATCAACGGCCCTCTCTTCCTTCCTTTGGTTGAACCAAACTTGAGCAACACCAATGAGTTGATAAGCGCCAATTCCACCCTTTTCAACAGCATCACTCACACGATCATCAACACCTTATACACTTTATCAATGAAATCTTGAGGATATTTGTAAGTTCAAAGTGATTTGGGAGTTCTAAGTGCCACCCACGACCTGTGAATTGAACCACGTCCCATAGGTGGGAAGCATGGGTGAGTTCCCCCTTGAATCTGTCTAAGGCAGTGTCCATGGGTAGGACCCATGCCTCGTGGATGAGGTCGTGGTCCCAAGACTTAGTTGAAAACTTACATACCCCTAACCATGCCAAACCAGTATGGGGCATGGGTCCAACCATTCCCCGTGGTCGGGTTCTCATGGGTTGGGGCAGTGGGGGCAGTAGGTTGGTTAGTTGGGGACTAATGAGTCTTTCCAATTTTAATTAAGGATTAAGTGTTATCATTTTACCGTAGTTTAGACCACATATATACGACTTTAGACCCCTAAACTAATTCTTCCAAATCATTATTTCAAGACCACCAAAAGAAACCCAATTCCCTCTCAAATATTCTCTCTCTAGAAAGTAAAGAAAAAGAATAAGAGAATCAAGCTAGGTCAAGTCAAGTCTCTACTATTTCAAGATTTTTTGGTTTGTAATCAAGGTATGATGGATTATTCATTCATGGATTCGTTTTATCCGTGAAGCCCCCGTATTTTCCCAAATTTAGAAGAAGATTTCCCCAAGTCAATCTAGGGTTTCTTCTAATGTTTTGGGTTATGATCCAATAGAGTTGATTATGATTGTTTATGATCATTTATGATTGTTTAAGATGGAATTGCGTGTTTTTAGTATGATTATACATGTATATTTTATTAACCTAAGATTTTAAGATGAAAATGATATAATTTGATTTTTATGCCATAAAAGGAGAAATTGAGGGTTTAGATGTGATCTTCTAAGATTGATGAATTACTTTATTAATTTCTTGAGGTTAGAGCACGTAGACATGATTTACTTAGAAGTAAATCTTGTAGACATGAATTGATTAGATTAGGGCTTATATGATGAATCATGATTAATAGTGTTGAGATTGAGTTTATATGATGATATATGATTAGAATTGCTTAAGAATGAGGCATGTGGTTAGAATGTCTTGATAATTAGTCATATATGATGATAATGATAAGTGTTGCTTTGAGAGTAAGGCTTGTAGTGTGAAGGTAGTTCTAGGGCTTTGAGGGTAAAAGCTAATATGATGAACTAGGAATGTTAAGGCTCTAAGAGTGAAGCTTATATGTATGTTTATTTGTATGTGATGTTGTTGTGGAAGGACTTTACCCACATGACCTATATTATGAGTATAGGAGATTATGCATGTCTTATAGAACATACGTAAATGCTTTATGAAGACTTTGAGAGTAAAGTGACTATGATTATGATATTGAATTGGAAGATTTTACGTAACTTAAGTCTAGCTTCCAAATGGGATCCTTTTAAACAAATTGAGTTCGGGTTCCCAAGTATATCTCATGAGAATTGCCAAAAATGAATCTACGAGTAAAAGTGATCATTGGTGGTGATAGTTGCTCACGCATGATCTAATGAGCCTTCCTAATGAACTAATACATGCTTAAAGAAAGTATCTCGTAAGTATTCAAAGGATTCATGTACGAACTATGTTAGCTTGAAGTAGTGATATAATATCCCTTTATGAATAACTTGACTTGGTAAGACAAAACCATGCATGTTAGCTTGAGATAGTAGGACTCATGGATAGCCTTGGATTGAAAATTTGTATCTTTCCAATGTTGCTTGGATTAGCACAATAGAATGCTTGTATGATAGCTTGACTTGATGAGGCCACATTATTTCATTATAGCTTGAATTGAGCAATAGTACCATTCCTTGAGTATCTTGGACTTGCATTAGAGTGTGTTTTCCATGATAGCTTAGTGCACCATAGTAAGGTGCTTTTCCTTGATTGCCTTGAATTGATAAAAATTAACCATTCATCAGTGATGTTATGCTATGGACTAGTAGAGAGTTACTCTTCCATGACTAATATGAATATGAGGGAAAATTCCGTAATCTAAGTAATATGTTTATGATGAAACAATATTACTTCATGGAAGTATTGTAAGTATATTCTAATATGAGATTTTGCTTCTATGATGTTTGCTTAGTTGGACTGTTGCTATAGTCGCCTTTCTTGATAGCATTGACTAAAGGGGAATGTTTCCTTGTTTATGAGAAATAAGCTAAGGACGAGGTCAAAATATGATGAATATGAATGAGGACCTAAAGTATTTTATTTTCTATGGGTGAAATTATGGGGTCTTATCCATTCATTGCACAAGCATGCCTTCAGGTTACTTATGAAGTGTTTTCTCTTATGTTATGTTGATCTAGATGTATTGATTATGCCTATGACTTATGTTATTGTCTCTTATGATTTTGGTATATGTCTTATGATGACTAATGCCTATGATTTGCTTATGTTGATTATATATGCTAGCCGTCATATTTAGTACTTTATTGTACTAACGCATACCCTTGCCTACATTCTTATCTAATGTAGGATCCGGCGATCTTGACTACCATTGTTGTGGCTAGGATCTTAGTAGAGAAAGCAAGTGAAGATTTGGTGAGTCCTCATAGTACGGGATTGAAACCTATGTTCTTTTATGTCTTTCTTTGTGTTTAGACTATTGTATGGGTTGTGTCCCTAATACTTTAATGTATTAGATAGTTTGAGACATTGTGAAAGACTTCCGCTTCATTTTATGAGACTTCGAGTGTATTGGACAAATGTTTTAAATTTCCATACTTTTCTATTATCTTATTTTTTATATGCTAAGGGGCTTGTATGAGACTTCTCGGAGTCTTGTACACCTTGATACATCTACGGTGTACCCCTGGGTCATGACAAACTTGCTAATCATAGCACGAGGTTTATAATGGTTCTAGGATGATTCAAACCACGTCTAGTATAGTCTTGTTGATAAGTGTGTAATGCGCCACATTTATGAATGCAAAGCTATTAGATGATTAGGAAATCTCTCTTCTTCACTTATCTAAGTAGTGCCATAGAGTTTAACTCTATTAGGTCTTTCTACTAGTCCATGCCTGATGGTTTTCAGGATATGGCTAGTACAATGGTTAATTCTAGAAGGAATGAGCAAGACAATGTGGATCAAGAAGTTCCTCCCCAAGCTCTTCCTCAATCCCCGGATGATCCTTTGGAGGAGAATGTGACTAATGCGGAGTTTAGGTCGGCTTTCCAAGTGTTGTCTCAAGCCGTGACGGTGCAAGTCAATTGTGAGGTTGTAGCTCCCGTGAACCCAATTGTGGGTACGACCGCTTCAAGAGTGAGGGATTTTATGAGGATGAACCCTCTGGAGTTTTATGGGTCAAAACTTAAAGAAGAACGTCAAGAGTTTATAGATGAGATTTATATGGTGGTAGACATTGTGGGAGTTACTTCAGTAGAGAAGGAGGAATTAGCCTCTTACCAACTTAAGCGAGTTGCTCAATTGTGGTTTAATCAATTGAAAGAGGCTAGATCAGAGGAAATGGATCCCAAAAAGTGGGAGAGATTCAAAAATTCTTTCCTTGATAGGTTTTTCCCTCTAGAGATGAGTGAGGCCAAGCTTCTTGAATTCATTAACCTTAGGCAAGGTAATATGATTGTTAAGGAATATGATTTGAGGTTTACCCAACTATCTAAATATGCTCCTTCTATTGTGGCAAATCGTAGGACTAAGATGAGTAAGTTTGTGTCTGGAGTGTCCAATCTAGTGGTGAAAAAATGTCATACGGCCATGCTTGTTCATGATATGGATATTGCTCGTCTTATGATTAGTGCTAAACGAATTGAGGAGGCAAAACTAAAAAGGAGAGTTAAGGATAAAAAGAGGTCAAAACTTCTATACTATGCCATCCTAATGTTGAAACCGGTAGGCAAGGAAAGCCGTTTAGGGGAGTAAACAAAGTTGAGGCGCTGATAAGAAGAAAGTATCCACTAAAGTACGATGCAAGTAGTGATCGGAAAACATGATAAACAAATAATATAGTTCATAATGATCTAATATAAATTTAATCAGTTATTAATATGATAGGAAAGAATACTTGAAAATAAAAACTGCATAAATAACGAACATGACTACATATATGCATGAAGAAATGATAAAAAACTATGAAACCTTAATCCTATATATACTTAACGGTATAAAGAAAATTGAATTAAGAAGAATCATATGGGAAAAGATATTTAATAATGAATTAGAAGATATACTAAACCAAGAATGGTATGAAATAGATTTACAAGATCTATATTTAGATAATGAAAGAATAGAATGGTACGATCTAGAAATAAATTCAGATAAAAATGAATTACGAATATTTACAATATTGGATAGAAACGATGGAAGATATAAAATTATTAGAGCAATTAATGGAAAATAATTTACATATGTACCGAAGAACCCAAGATATGTTATATCTAGAATACATCATAAATAACATAAAAGAAATATCAAGATTGAAACCTTTAGCTAAAGAATACTATAATAAAATCTTTAGCCAGACATAAGATGAATCCGCACCCTCGAAAAAGAAACTATAAAAAATATAGATCAAAATATAAATATAAAAACCAAGAAGAAGATACTACGTAAAAACCTACAAAATTAAAAGACCATATAGACCAAAGAGAAAACTAACGGTATGTACTTGTTATAATTGTGGAAAATTAGGACACATAGCTAGAGATTGTAAATTACCTAAAAATCCAAAGAAAAAACAAATATAAGAAATAATAATAAATAATGAAAAATATATGCAAATAGAATACATACAATATGAATTAGAAAGTGAAGATAGCATATATGAAATATTAGAAAATGAAATGGATAACGATATAGAAATAGAATCAGACAATGAATTCTATAATATAACGAATGACTGAAACAGACATACGAATAATAAATAAAGAAAAACATCAAGATGGAGAATCTTTAGAACAAAAAATAATATTTGATAATAATATATTTGAACAAATAAAAGGAAAAGAACTAGACCTAAGCGTAGAAACAATATTCGAAATACTACACTTTGTATAAAAGTGGACAGTATGGACAATGAGATACAAAAACTTAAGACTAATGAAGATAATTTGAAGTCTAAAGCTAATATAAGTCAGCACCATGACGGTAAAGATGCGGAGCTAAGTCGATCGGAAGACTTAAAAAATCTAGAGCTAAGAGGTGACGTTGGGAAACACCAAAAAACCCATAATGATTGTTTAAATACAGCTGCAGGTACAAGCAAACAAGTTAGTGATAAACAACATAAAAATGTGAATTTAAACCAGCTATTCGAAAAACCATTTAACCAAAGAATACCAAAAAATATATCCACAGAAGCACAAACCTCTACATATGCCAATAGTCTGCAGAATGAGAAAAAAATTATATAACCACATCACAAGGACATATATTGAAAACATATATAAAATCCAAACTTATTTAAACCTTAACCCCAGATCCATGAATAAAGAGCCAAACCAAGATTACTTAACCCAAAAATTACAAGGCCATAACAAGTTAATAGCACAACCAAAAACCAACTCCAATTTAGTAAAAACATGTTATAATTATGGACTATTAAACACCGTGTACACATATGATGGAAAAGAGATAAGTGGAATACCGGAACTATACAAGCCATTCATTACATATAAAAGAGTTACCAAGGGAAATTTAATTTTTATAAAGTTTTATACAGCACCAACAGAGATATTATACGAGGAGATAAAACCTCCAATTCAAGTCATCAAGATAGGATTAACCAAAGATATGATTATACCAGAAGATACTGGACAACAAGCCGAAATACAAAAAATAGAGATGTCAGGTTTTTATGCCAACAAAAGACTAATTGGTATATCAACTATTATACAAGAATTAGCAAACATCTATTTAAACGGAAACGCTATATGGAGTTATCGTATATATGATTGAATAAATTTATGTTAGTTATTATGTATTAGAATTATTTGAATCATGATTTCTAGTTTATTAGCACACTGGAAACAGAGAGAAAACTTCTATACTATGCCATCCTAATGTTGAAATCGGTAGGCGAGGAAAGTCGTTTAGGGTAGTAAACAAAGTTGAGATGCTGATAAGAAGAAAGTATCTGCTAAAGTACGATGCTAGTAGTGACCGAAAAACATGATAAACAAGTAATCTAGTTCATAATGATCTAATATAAATTTAATCAGTTATGAATATGATAGAAAGGAGTAGTTGAAAATAAAAATTGCATATTGCTTCTCATGTGTGACTTGATATGTTAGACTTTGATGTTGTCCTTAGTCTGATTTGGGTATGTTATTGTTATGTGTTATTAGTGGTAGAATTCGACTGATTCATTATGAGTTTAAGGGTATGTTTGAAAGATTTCATGAATAGGGTGTTTAGAAGATACATTGAGATGTTCAATTAGTAGATTCCTATGAAGGGTAGTAGTATAGTTCACCATGGTTTAGAATCATCTTGGTGATGAATGTGAAATCTTAGTGATAACTTAGTCCGACCTTAGTTAAATTGGAATAAATGGTGCTTAGAAAAGTCCATTTAGGCTTACTCCCAAGGGGGAGATGATGTTCTTAGATAGCAAGGTCGTTGAGTATTGTTAATGTTCTTGTTTTGGGGTGTTAGAAATTCTCACCTTAAGAGTTGTAATGAGCTTGGGAAAGTTTAGTCCCCATTTTATAAACCCATATGAGATCTTACACCGGCAAGTTAAGAAATCGAAGAACAAGGAAGTTGCTTCCATGAAAGTGTTAAGGAGTAACTTTTTAGTGAGGGTTTTAGGTGAGGGTGTTACTTGGGAGGCCGAGGCTAATAAGATTTCCCAATATCCTTATCTTTTCCTTCTATTCCTCCTTTAGCTTGAGATGATAAGTTACTCTTAATTGTATTATGTTATGAAGTCAGGTGTGTTTTAGATGTTTCCATGATTTCCTTATGTGGTGCATGTTCATGAAAACATGTGGTTTGAAAGAAAATGAAGTTGCATGATTAATTTTCCTCATGTTAATGTGCACCGAGTAGAGTTGCCTAAATACTTTATGATATGAATTGATGAACATGTCCTAGCTTGGAGTTGACAGATTCCTCCTTGGATGTATGTTATGAGTATAGATTGAATATTGGCTCCATGAGATTGTGTTGAGCATTCTTTTAGCATGGAGATTGTAGTTCCTCCTTAAACATGAGTAGATGTAGAATTTCATGCATTTTGGGTTGTTAGATTTAGTTCCTACTTCCTTGTGTTGCATTGAGTATGTTTAGCTTGGAGTTAAAGTTTCCTCTTTTGTTGTGTGCATTTAGAAGTGTTGCATGCATAATGGATTGTTAGTCTAGAGTCCTAACCTTAAAAAGTGTCTAGAACTTCATTCGAGGATGAATGGTCCCAAGGGGGAGATATTGTAAAACCCCGTAGCCTTCAGTGGTAAGTTTAACATGATTTGGGATTTCCAACTGCCACCAACGAGGACACCCATGCTCTGTGGATGGAACCACACCCCGTAGGTGGGCAGCGTGGGTGCGCTCCCCCTTGAATCTGCCTAAGGAAGTGTCTACGGGCAAGACCCATGCCTCGTGGATGGGGTCGTAGGTCCCAAGGCTTAGTTGACAACTTGCAGACCCCTAACCACGTTCAACCAGTATGCATGGGTCCAACCACGCCCCATTATCGAGGTCTCATGGGTTGGGATAGTGGGGGCAGTAGGTCAGTTAGTTAGGGACTAATGAGTTTTTCCTGTTTTAATTAAGGATTAAGTGGTGTCATTTTACCCTAGTTTAGAACACCTATATAGGACTTTAGACCCCTTAAGCTAAGTCTTCCAAATCATTATTTCAAGACCCCCAAAAGAAACTCAATTCCCTCACAAATATTCTCTCTCTAGAAATTGAAGAAGAAGAAGAAGAAGAGGATCAAGCTAGGTCAAGTCAAGTCTCCATTGTTTCAAGCTTTGTTGGCTTTGTAATCAAGGTATGATGGCTTATTCATTCATCTATTCCTTTCTTTCATGAAGCCCCCATATTTTCCCCAATTTAGAAGTAGATTTCCCCAAGTCAATCTAGGGTTTCTTCTAATGTTTGGATTATGATCCAATAGAGTGGATTATGATTGTTTATAATAGTTTATGATTTTTTATGATGAAGTTGCATGTTTTTGGTATGATTATACAAGTATTATTGATTAACCTAATATTCTAAGGTGAAATTGATATAGTTTGATTTTTTTTCCATGAAAAGGGAAATTGAGTGTTTAGATGTGATCTTCTATCATTGATGAATTACTTTATGAATTTCTTGTGGTTAGAGCACCTACACATTAATTCCTTAAAAGTAAAGGTTGTAGACATGAATTGATTAGATTAGGGCTTATATGATGAATCATGATTAGTAGTGTTGCGATTGAGTTTATATGATGATACATGATTAGAATTGCTTAATAATGAAGCATGTTGTTATAATGTCTTGAGAATTAGTCATATATGATGATCATGAGAGGTATTTCTTTGAGAGTAAGGCTTGTAGTGTGAAGGTGATTTCCAGGGCTTTGAGGGTAAAATCTAATATGATGAACTAGGAATTTTAACGCTCTAAGAGTGAAGCTTATATGTATGTTTATTTGTATGTGATGTTGTTGTGGAAGGACTTTAACCAGATGACCTATATTACGAGTGTAGGAGATTATGCATGTCCAATACAACATATGTAAATTCTTTCTGAATACTTTAAGAGTAAAGTGTGTATGATTTTGATATTGAATATGAGATGGAAGCTTTTACGTAAGTTAAGTTGGGCTTCCAAATGGGGTCCTTTTACACCAGTTGAGTCCGGGTTACCAAGTATATCTCATGAGAATTTCCAAAAAAAAAATCTAAGAGTAAAAGTTATCATGGATGGTGATAGTTTCTCACGCATGATCTAATGAGCCTTCCTAATGAACTAACACATGCTTAAAGAAAGTATCTCGTAAATGTTCAAAGGCTTCATGTATGAACTATGTTAGTTTTAAGTAGGGATATAATATCCCTTCACTAATAGCCTGACTTGGTAAGACAAAACCATGCATGTTAGCTTGAGATAGTAGGAATCATGGATAGCCTTGGATTGAGAAATCGTACCCTTCTAATATAGCTTGGACTAGCATAATAAAATGTTTGCATGATAGCTTGTCTAGATGAGGCCACATTTTTTCATGATAGCTTGGATTAAGCAATAGTACCTTTCCTTAAGTAGCTTGAACTAGCATGATAGTGTGCCTTCCATGATAGTTTGGTCTAGCATAGTAAGGTGCTTTTCCTTGACAACATTGAATTGGTAAATAGTAACCGTTCATGAGTGATGTTATGCTATGGACTAGTAGAGAGTTACTCTTCCATGACTAATATGAATATGAGGGACATGTCCCTAATCTAAGTAATATGTTTATTATGAAACAAGATTGCTTTAAGGAAGTATTGTAAGTATGTTCTAATATGAGATTTTACTTATATGATCCATGCTTAGCTTGGATTGTTTCTATAGTTGCCTTCCTTGATAGGATTCAGTAAAGGTGAATGTTTCCTTGTCTATGAAAAATAAGCTAAGGCGAGGTCAAAAGATGATGAATATTAATGAGGACCTAAAGTAGTTTGCTTAGTATGAGTGAGATTAAGTGGTCTTATCGATGTATTACACAAGCATGACTTGAGGTTACTTATCAAGTGTTTTATGTTATGATATGTTGATCTAGATGCATTGATTATGCTTATGACTTATGTTATTGTCTCTTATGATTTTGGAATTTGTCCTATATTGAATAATGCCTATGATATGCTTATGTTGATGATTTATGCTAGCCATCATATTTAGTACTTTATTGTACTAACACATACTCTTGCCTACATTCTTATCAAATGTAGGGTCCGGTGATCTTGACTTCTATTCATGTGGCTAGTATCTTAGTTGAGAAAGCAAGTGAAGATTTGTTAAGTCCTTATAGCATCGAGGACTTCACCACTACTTTATTTTAAGTCTTTCTTTATGTTTAGACTTTAGTATGTGTTGTGTCCCTAAGAGTTTCATGTATTTAATGGTTTGAGACGATGTTAAAGACTTTCGCTTCATTTTATGAGACTTCAATTGTATTGGAAAAATGTTTTAAATTTCCACACTTTTATATTATCTTATGTTATGATATGCTAAGGGGTATGTATGAGACTTGTCAGAGTCTTTTACGCCTTTTTAAATCTATGGGGTACCCCTGGGTCCTGAATTTTTCTTTTAACCTTAGAACAATGAAACTTTGAGGCATTGATTCTAACGAAGTCCCTCATTTTAGACGTCGTCGTACCTATATTTGGGTTAACAGGGGCCACAACCCATATGTAGAGGTAAACTATCATGGCTTGAGCCATCGCTTGAAAAGCAGAAGTAAACTTCACATTAGTCACTTGCTCAGCCAAATGGATGATTGGAAATTGAGGGTTTGAGGAGGATTTTCTCGTTCCACATTCTCATTTGCATTCCTCCTAACATAAGCTCTTTGAGGGTCCATATCCTGAAAAGTATCGGATAGAGATTAGGAGAAAGGACATATAGAGTTAAAATTTATCTCACGACTTTGAGTAATGAAAGAACTAGAGTTTCGTAACCATTTTATAACTTTGTATTCATAAATGTGGTGCTCTTCCCACTCATGAACAAGACTCTACTCAACGTGGCTTATGAGACATCCTACGACTTTTCTAAACTTTGTGCTTTGAATACCAAGTTTGTCACCACCCAAAGTACACCCTAGACATGGGATGGCGTATATGACCCCGAGAGGCCCTACACAAGCCACTTTGCATGCATCATACAAGATAATAGAATTTGAGAGTTCAAAAGAAAGATTATATCATAAAAGGTTTGAAAATAAAATGAAGCGGAAAATCTAACATAGTATCAAAGCCATCTAGTACATCAAGAGTGATTTGGACGTAACCCACGCATCACATACAATGAGGAAAAGTAAATACAATAAGCAATAAAAGGTTTTGTCCTGAAACATAAGAACTGACCAATCTTCAAATCTACTAACGTGATCACTAGCCATGGAGATGCAGAATAGGAGAGTCAAACCCAACATTAGTGAAAACATGTAGACAAGAGTATATGTTAGTACAAAGAATGTACGAAGTATGATAGCAAGCCATAAAAGTTATAAAATTATTCTAAAACATGACATTTCATGACATGCAAACACCAAGTCGAAACATTAGATAAGCGATTAAAAGCATTTTCATGATCATGATCAATTCAAGTAAAAATCATCTCAAATACACTTTCGAGATACTTCTAGAAGTAACCTTAGTTCATTATTGTGGGATATTTACCTTTAGCTGACATAGAGATCATGTGAGCTATATTGTTGAATTTGGTGTTTACCCTACAATGAAAAAAAGGGTGTCCTACTTGCCAATGTAAGGACCATGAACTTCTAGCTTACGTAGATCAACTATCTAATGTATATCTAAGACAACATCCAATGGAGGCAAATAGGTATTGGATAAAGAGATTGCTACTAGAAACCCGACCTAAAGCTACGTGAGAGCTTACATCTCAATATCCTCTTGGTGCTAACCATACATCCCACATAATCATAATTTATCTCAACTTATCTTATCATTAAGAGGCATGGGTAATCACCGCTTCCCTTATCATCCATGGAACTCACATAAAGTAGCCAATCCAATATAGGTTTCATTAGAATAGCTCCTAAATATTTATTCAAAGTTTACTTGAGAAAACCTTTGAACTCTAAGAATCCTTTATGTGAGAAATTCTTTCACAACAACAACATTGATTCTTTACTCTCAAAGATATTTAAATAATTTTCATCAATTTCATAAATAACATGCATATCATTATAAATTCATCTTTCATAGTTTAAAACCCACATCATATCATCATACTCTAGAAATCATGGGTCATGCATGGGTTTATGGAGGGTTCAATGTAAAATATGCAATTTCTTCAATTCATTCATAAGAATACTTAAAAATAATCAATTTGATCAACATTTAAAGGAACCCATGGCAATTAAATAAAACTCGAACTTGATTGGGGAATCTAAATCTACAAAATTTGAGGTTTTAGGAACCCTATGGAGGAAAGGGATCCATAGGAGAAGACTATCATACCTTGGATTTCAAATCCCTCAAGAAAATGGTGAATTTGGATGCTTGATCTTCAAAACCCTAGCCTTCTTTTTCTTCTTAGAGAGAGACATATTTGAGAGGATGAACTTGATCAACTTTTAGGATTTTAGAAGAATGAATTGTAGTGGGTAATTTTGGGTGTAAAAATGTCTAAATAGGGCCAAGGGTAGAAGGTAAAACAATATCGTACTGAGTTCGAACAATTGGGAAGAGACTAACATGACCCTGACTTAAAGCTGACGAAGTTCCTCTCCCAAGGGGCTTCACGGGTCGTCTAGATCACCACATCCCGTTAAGTGGGTCATAATGATTCCCTACCCATTAGGGCTTCATTAAAATGGACATAACTTTTATTTTCAGGATCAAAATTAGCCAACTTTGCGATGTTGGAAGAATGGAATCAATTATTTTTAGTTTGATAGGTTATGGGCAACCTAATTCATTTTGTACTGAAAGATATGATAGTTAGAAGTTGACCTAAATTCAATGTCTAACTATACTCTTTCACGGATGTCTTCACGGACCACCTTGACGTCTGTAGTCCTTAACAGTGACCTACAATGAAACCTTACTTGTTGGGTGACTTTTACAGACCCCTACACAGGTCGTCCAAGTCACCACAGTCCGTCTGGGGCACCATCTAGGGGACTCCTACCTAGGGCAGTTCTAGATGGCTCTCACGAGCCTTTAATGGGTCGTAGACCCCTACACGGCTTGTTTGGGGCACCGTGAAGGGTCCATGGTCATTCTTTGGTTCGTGGACATGCTCGGTTTACCCTTTCTAGACTTTTTCAAAATCAAGGTGTTACAATTGATAGGAGCGTTGTTCGTTGTCCCATTTAATTAGTTTTATGGAGGACATTTGAGCATTATCAAAAATGGTGTTGCTGCTCGAGAATGGTGGTTGAGAATTCCATATGAGAAATTAGTTTGTAAATTCTTTTAGTTGTAGTTAATTATTATTTTGTGTTGTTGCTGACTGATTGCAGGTCTAAGATAATGAGTAACCATGGTAATGGCAATGATAGTCACTGTGATCAAAACAAGGTGATTTGAATGATATGCATATGAATAGTTTTCAAACCAGTGGTGCCATCTGGATACCTCCCAAAAGAAGGAGGGCTATGTTTCACATTATCAGAACAATGCAACAATTAATCCACTTTAAGCTAAAATTTAGGGGTCTAGCTCACGAGCATCCCCATGAACACCTTAAAAAATTTGTGAATGTATGTGGACCATTTTTGTTTAAGAATATTTATCAAGAGTCCATAAAGTTGAGGTTATCCTCATTCTCTTTAACGGGTGAAACTACAAGATGGTTGGCGGAATTGACAAATGATTTTACCACCCTTGAAGATTGTAAAACTTCAAACACAGATCAAAATTTTTAAATGCACTAAAGGTGAACCTTTGCAAAAAACTTGGTTGTGGCTCAAGAAACTACTTTTGAAGTTTCCAACACATCGTGATTCTAACAATTTCCTGCTGCCATACCTCTATTGTAGCCTTGATTTAGTCAATATAGGTGTGGCAGATCAATTAGTCCATGGAGGATTAATGAGACAACCATGTGGCTACTTTGTTGCTACATACCGTGACCAAAGTAAATAGAGCATGTCATACGAGAGAAGATCAAGTGTATATTCTACAACTGAGTTTGAGCAAAGAGAAAATCGAGAAGGTGAATGAATGAGATAAAAACATGACCAATAGATGACCCAAATCTAGTTGTTGTCCAAACATGTCATGGGAGGTTGACTTAAATCAGTGAATACTATTAGAAACAATAGTAGGCAGTTCCCGGATGATGTCAAGTTTGAGGCATCATACAATGAGGAAGTTCAATATTTGGGAAACAAAATGGGGGGTTGTCACTCAAATTATCAATGAAAAGGTGGGAACTAAGGATCAAAATAGTGTTTGGGAAGATTAGTGAGGTGGAAGTTTGAGAGATAGTGAGGCCAAAAAATATAGATATGTTCCTCCTATAATCGTCAATAACCAAAAGATCCAGCTAGATCAGAAGGAAACCGAATTGAGGAAAAGCTTACAAGGATTTTTAACAAGGTTGAAGGATCCAACAAAGTGTTGAAGGAGTTGAAAAATGACTTCTCAACTTTATCCCAAATGGCGACTTCTCATTTGGTGTCGATTAAGTAGTTGGAGACCCAATTGTGCCTCATATCAATCCAAGGCAAAAGGGAACGTTGCCTAGTGATGCCATTCCAAATTCCAAAAATAAATGTTGAGGTATTGATAACTATATCGTGAAATGACATTAAATAAGGCAATTCTTCGGAGGAAAGACAAGTCTTTCATTTTTTTTTATTACTTTCAATAATGTGCATTGTGAGTCCAAGTTGAGAAGAAGTTGAAAGGTTGAAAAGGAAATTATTAGGTGATGCCAAAACCAAAATGGTGATCCACCAAATACATTTCACAAACTCTTTCTTTTGTCTTCTGAGCTTGAAAATATGGGAAAGTGTATTGTCCATTTAGCCGATCTGAGCTCCAGATGGCGATCCATCGAAGTACACTATGTAGACTCCATCGGGTCCGCCGAATCACCCTTCAAGTTTGGTGTTCCTTCAAGAATTTTCAGCGAACTTAAGCTACAAGTAGTGATTCAGCTAACATAATCGGCGACATTAGTCGTGACGACCAAAGAAGGGTGATATAAAAAGGCCAAGGTTCTTTTAAAATTCAAAAAGAAAACCCTTCGAAACTTTAAGCCTTTTTGTCTCCCTTCTCTTGCATTGATTTATTTGAGTTATTGTAAGTCTTTAGTGCATGATTCCTAAGTTGGAGGAGTGCATTCTCTTTTTATAGTTGTCGACCAAACCTCATATTCCTATTAGTCTCGAGTTTATCTTCATATCAAGGTATGTTTCCGAGATTCATTGTGCATTTTGAGCTTTAAATTATGTATTTTATATGTTCTTGAAGCCATTTTATGCATGTGGTTGTTTGATTTCATTGGGCAAACCTATATTGTGCATATTAAATTGTGCCCAGAAGTTAATTGAATGTGTGTTACGTATAAAACTATTAATCTTGCATCTGTTAGTCAATGGTTGAAATTGAACTTGTTAACTAAATGTGTATTTGCTTAATTTTATGTGGGTGAAATCTTAGTAACCCAGTGTTGACCCAATTTCATGATTTTGCCTAATGATAGACAGAGTGACTACTTTCTTAAGGGAAAATCATCAATTTAAGCAATACTTTGCAATATCTAAGGGAAGTCTGATTACCCATGGGTATATAAGCATATATGTGGGTTGTAATAATGTTGGGGAACTAGTTTTTATCGTGTGTTGGATTTAGCTGTAAAAAGTAGGCATTGACTGAATATCTCCAGTTCAGCGGCTTGTCCTAGCTCACAAAGGAGGTTAGGGCAATCATTGAGTTAGCCGTAGTTCATCCTGTTAAGTGAATATTTGACCTTTGGTACTATCTTATTTGGCGGGCTTGTCTTAGTTCACAGAATCCACTTAGCGAATTGCCGAGTGGAAGAGGAAATGGCCCTTGAGGCTTGTTTCTTTTCATTTTACATTTTCAGTTTCAATGGACTTATCTTTCCCTGTCCAAACAAACTCGGTAACTTTTCGAGTTGGAATTGATACCTCTTTGCGCCTGATTCTTGTGATTATTGTTATTGTATGATTCGACAAGCTCATTGAAGCTTAGTGATCGTGTTAGGTGATATGCTTTCATGTGAGGTCAGCCTCATGGTAATTTTTTAACTATGATTTCAAATGAGTTTTGTTTCAACTAACCTTTAGCGCTTCTATATTTGAATATGTGTTCTTTTAAGGTTATGGATAGAACAAAATGAAAAAATGTGGTGAGATCAGACACCAAGTCGAATAGACACTCTCCTCCTCCCCCTTCTTTAATAAATCATAGAGACACTTATATCAATGAGCTTTCGGAGGCTCCTCGTGTGCAAGAATCCACTCCGCATATGCCTACTAGTGGGGGTAAGAAACCCTGGAAACACATTCTCATGAAGCAATTGAATATTCCCTCCAACCTATTATTCTCGTGTTCTCCCGATCATCGCTCCAAGGACCCTAAATAGGTTTAAGGTAGAAGGAGAAGGAACAGTTCTTGGGGAGCGAAGACTCTTAATTTGTGGGGTGATGAGAAATTACCTGACTATCTAGGAAACGATTAGGTTCCACAAATTTCAGCTATTCCCATAGCTCAAACAATCCTATGTGCCGAATTGTGTTACAGAACTCTATAAAGGTTATGTTCACGCCCTACTTAGGAAGAGAAAGGGTAATGTCTTGAAGACCCTTGATGAAGTAGAGGTACGTGGAAAAAAAGTGGCATGTGATGCTAGTGCAACCAATGAAGTTCTTAGTACCAAAAGTAACTCACCCGATAGATTCATGTTTTGAATGAAGTTCAAAGTGGATGCACAAAAGGAATGGATGTCACCTCTTATTGTAGATGCTTCTCCTCCATGGATAGAATAAGGAAAGCCAAATGAAAATAAATATATGAATATAGTTGGCCGGTATTGGTTTGGATTAATCAGTAGCAATCTAGCGTTATCTCAAAATGAATCCATTCTTAGGCCACCCAAAGTAGTGTTAGTGGTGTGTATAATCGATTGTATTGAAATTAATGTTGGGTCAATCATTGTTGAGGAGATTCATTGAAAGACTTCCATTATGAAGCTCTAACATATACTTTTTAACTTCTTTTCGTATCATAAATTGCAAACTATTAAAAATTATGGGCTTTCCAACTGTTTCTCCATACTTGTGACCGATATTTCCACTCTGAGTTATTGAAATTTGGGGCATAAAATTTGACAGAGTAAATTTAGATGCCGATAAAGGTTCCATACCTATTTGCTTGATTCGATTCATTAGATTCATCTCCTTGGTAAATCTGAGTCTAGGTAAAGAGAGAGTCCATTGTGTTGATGGATCGGGCATTCCTGGTGCAATGATAGAAGAGTAAAAAATTCACCTAGTGAGGCACTGGGCGGATAAAGACTCAATCGAGGCAACCTAGAGAAACACAAATTGTTCATATTAGATACACATAGATTAAGAGATGTTGATGGTTCATGCATTACTCGTGAAACTGATAAAAAGGCAACATTTCACATAGTGGGGCAATTGGCGGATAAAGACTCAACTAAGGTCACCTAGATAAACCCATATTGCTTAAATCAGATCCATGTCGACTCAAAGATATTTATGGATCGGGTATTAAAGGTAAAAATGTTGAAAGAGGTAAAATTCAAGCTGGTGGGGAAATGTGCGGATACAGACACAACCGAGGGAACCTATCAAAACCCAAATTGCTCAAATCACATCTATATGGACTGCCTGAATTTTTACCCGCCCCGATACTGAATGATTTCTTCAACAGAGGTTGAGGATTTTCCAATGTAAAATCTTTTGAGATCGATGGGTGCTTCTGTTTATGGGTGGAATTCAAATGATTTTTTTATCACATTATCTGTTCAACCTTTTATCAAACATGATATCTTTGCCCATCGGTTGCCCAATTTTGCATGAGCTCTAATAATAGTATTATCTTTTTCAAGAGTAAATGGTCGATGCTCCACTTTAGGATTAAGCTAATTACACCACCGGAACCTACACGATTTTCCAGATCGACTCAAAATCAATTGGCCAACAAGAGAGAAGTTTTCTACTCCATGTTCCTTTACTAGCTTCGGAAATAGATTGTCCTCTTCAGGATTCCATCGACGCTTGATCATACCTGTTTTCTTCTTTGTTCCCATTGAATAAAACCAATGATACAATATAAATGAGAGAGTGGGGTCTTGTGTTTACTTGATAAAAACTTGTAGGGAGAGATGGATATATATAGTGCGGGTGGGGACAATGGATAGGAGTGACAAAGTTAGTAGACCATTATTAATTACAATGTATCATATAGCTAAATCTTAGGAATAATTTTTTTTTTACAATTTTAGTAGTGTTTGGTGGTTTTGTTTTAAGGGGATTGGATCGTAGTAATATTGAAGTTTGACTAGCAGCTATTTTAGGGAACAAACATAATAACATTCAAACTAACCATTTTAACTACAATTATAGTTTGACTGATAGTTGATTTTAGGGAAATTCTTTTTAAGTGTATTCACACCAAACTAATGAATATGAAATATTTACTTTGATATGTATTTTTATTATTTAAATATAATTGATCAACTATATTCTAAACTTAATACGACGAATGATGTCATGACCCGACTTGCCAAGTCATGATGCACTTACTATAATCTGCTAGTAGGTAAACAAACCAATACCCAAAAAGAAAAGTAATGAATACTATGGTAGAACTAACTATAAAATAACACTAACAATGAGCAACAATAGAAACAGAAGCAAAGCAAAAACTATATACAATAGAAACTTTTCAAGAACTTGGAAGTCACTAGTCCAAAGCTGTCTAATATGAAAAAATACAGGTCCCAAAAGTGGACCACAACAAGTCGTGTCAAAGGCAAAAGTCTAGCTAACATGAGTAAGAAAGGAGACAGACTGATCCAAGTACAGACCCTCATCTCTGATATCCCAAAGCTGCAAAAGATAGCATGAACGATCATCATCGCTAGCTAGTACTAGGACATACATTATAAAGAGATGAAAAGTATAACATAAGTACCAAAATAAAGGTACTCATTACGCATCATAGGCTGACTGAGCAGTAAATGCAAAAATAATCTGACAAGATAGAATCTAGAAACACACATAGGTTAAATTGGGTATAAAAAGATAGCACACGAGCATACCGAAAGTAAATCTAAGTACACCAAAACTAAATTTAAGTAGATAACAAGAGCCCAGAAGATATACTTGTACACCAATTTAAATAAAACTCGAACGGACCCTCATAAGCCTGATAGGTATACAAAATAGCCAAGTCTACCTAGGGAAAAAGTACCATGAACAACAATTCGGGTCCCCAACCCATGTAAGTATTAAGTCTAGTAGACTCCAAGCCTAACTTTCAAGAGTTACAATCAATCGAGGCCACCAAAACAACTAGACTACTTCCATCCCATCTAGCAACAGTGATATGAAGGCGAGTTGACTCCGAAGAGGATCTTAGATAAGGTCACCCAGCGAACAGTCAACTCCTAGGGGCATATGTCGCCTAGCTAGAAAAAGTGACCCAGGGGCCTGTCGACTCCGAAAGGATCTCAAGTAGGCTCCAAGCCACTGTGGATCAACATCCTCTATAAAAGGATCACAAAAGGCTCCAAGCCTAAAGCACCCAAATCCCGAGAAAGAGCAAAACCTCTGGTAACCCATTAGATCTGCAAATATAGGGAGAGCAGACAAAAATGCTAACATTCTAAATGAATGCCTAGACTAAAGCTCAAACTATCATATCTAAGATTTCTATTCTAGTCTAGAAGGACTCAGTCTGTCCAAAATGACGTGGAGAAATACCAAATCTAAAAGGATCATGGGCAAAGGAAACACTAGTCTATCCTAGATTAAGGCAGAACATGCTTTAAAAATTAAGTAATAGCACAAGTAATTCACATAGCATGGAACAACACAAGTAACCCCAACTAGAATAGTACTACACTGAAAACTATGTCGATCAATCCAAAAATATAGTTTCTAAGAAGATAAGAAAGAATTGATAGGCAGTCGCCTCCAATTCACACTAATCATCATGAATTCACACATTCTTGCTCAATCTAAATAGAAAATAAATTGTAGCCTACATGTAGGCTGAGCGTGCGCTCTCCAAATCAGAATAGCCTTTTTGAATAGCCTCCGAACGTTGCCACACTATCAAGAATAGGATCACAATGTTAGTATGGTCGTTTAGACACCAAAATAACATAGACTGGAAATGGACAAATTATTGAGTCAAATGGGAATTGTGGGACCCGTACCAAAAGTTCAAGAACTTCGTCAAGAGGTCGTAAACTATGCCTCAAACTTGTGTAAAATTGAACACAATCTAAGGAATAAAACAACCATCACAACAGATATGCAATTTTAATTAAAAACAAAATATAATGCAGACTAAAAACATCCAAATTCACCTCAAACGGAGGTTCTTCCATAGCTCTCAATCACCAACCTATGTTATCAAGCTCCCAAAGATCACATAGGACTTCGAATCACTAAACTCTGACTTAAAGTGACCATGAAATCACAAATTTAGTATTTGAAACTAAGCTGCCTCACTTCCATATCATCTTTAAAGACTTTATGGAACACTTAATTGCAAACATGACACGTCTTTGAAGCAGTGGGCCTCGCAAACACAGTGAGGGCCCTGTGAATGCGCCCATATGCAAATCAACTTCTCGTAACTGCGTTAGAGGTCCCGTAAATGGCACAACCCTCAGGTTACCAAACATCCATGAACATGGTCAAGGTCCGCTAACGCTAAGGAAAAATGTGGCCCACATAAGGTGATGCATATTAAATGGTTTGGCAAGTTCCAAAATCTCAGATGTGGAGTTTTGAATTCGATTGAAACCCGGTGCACATAAATAATATATATACAACCCCTACTAGTTTTGATAATGTAGACTCAACAGAGAAGTCAAAATTCCCATACAAGGTCATCTCGACAAAAGTGGGTCCCACCCCTAAACTTTTTTTATGCCATAATCCATAAGGGGCTCGTGAATAGCTCAAAAGCCCAGAGATCTAAATGAAGGGTCGTTGTACACAAAACTCAACATTCTACAGATAACCACTCTAATGAAATTCTCAGCCGAACTTTTTAATTGAGAATGTTGACTAAATCAAACTTAGGCCTTAACATGAAAGTTAAAACACGTAATTGCACAGATTTGCAAAGACTCAAACTAAAAGCATTGGAAGTCATGTTGACTATGCTACTAGCATAAAATGACCCTTTCAGAGCTGATGGAATCATCAACTGTAGAGCCTGAGGTAGTTTTATTAAACTTTTGATCAAAACTGACCATTCAAGGTTAAAATGCTCCAAATTCTAGAACTCGTATAAGAACTAAACAAAGGACTAGGTGACCAAACTGTTAGTCCGAGCATGTCATAAATGACTTGGGGTCTCCATAGGAAAGCTTTAAACAAAAAATAGGAGGCATAGAAATGGAAATGACCAGAAGATAAATACAATATCCACTACTAAAAAGGAGTTTCGTCCGTAATAGTAAGTGTCAAGAAGTACCCGAAGGCTAAAATAAACCAGGAACTGCTCCAGCATATCAAGCTCAGTCTCGTATGTAGCTACCTTAACTGGATGATGCCTATAATGGACCTTAACTAGAGGAATGACTTTTCAATAAAACCATCGTACATCTTTAGAAAAAAATGGAAAATGTCTTATCTCTGAAGGTCAAACTATCATCAAACTTTACTTCATCATACTGAAGCATATGAGACTTGTTAGGAACATACATGCACAATATCGAAACATCAAAAATTGGGTGAATAGCTGAGAACATTGAAGGCAAAGCTAACTCATATGCAACCTCTCCAAGTATCTGCAAGTTCATAAAAGGCCCAATATACATAAGGTTAGCTTGCCCCGACACCTAAAAAACATCACGCCCTTCTTAGGTGACACATAAATAAAGACTCTATCACCAACTGATAATCTGAAAGGCCGCCGCCTACGATCAGCATAACTATGTGCCTACTCTGAGTTGTGCGAAGTATTTCTTGAATGACCCTCACCTGCTACAAAGCCTGACGAATCAAGTTTGTCCCACACAGTGTAGACTTTGTAGACTAAAACCAAAAAATAGAATAACAAAAATACCTACCATATAAGGCGTCGCATAAGGCCATCTGAATGTTAGAATGGTAGTTGTTGTTATACATAAAATACTCCAAAGGTAAGAACTGATCCCACAATCCTCAAAGTTCTAAGACACAAGCCCGCAAAATATCATCAAGGACCTGAATTGTAAACTCAAACTAAATATAAGTTTGTCAGTCTGAGACTTTGCTGAGGCTAACACGAGTGTCCAGAAGCTTGAAGTAAAATGAGAACCCCGATCTGATATAATCGACATTGGCACTCCATGAAGATGAACCACCTCTCGAATATAGATATGGGCCAACCTCTCAACACTGAATGAAGACTAGATAGGGTGAAAGTATGCTAACTTGGTTAATCAATCAACAATGACCCAAATGTCATCAACACCTCGTGAAGTTTGAGGCAATCTTGCCACAAAGTCCATATAGGTGGCAAGGGGATTAGTGAACCCAAAATACATCACTAAGAACTCATAGTAGCTATGTTGAGCTCTATGTGTTGTCCTAGGGATGTCTACTACCATAATACTTAGCTAATGGTAACCAGATCTCATATCAGTCTTTGAAAATAGTGTTGCACCCTTAAGCTTGTTGAACAGATCATCAATCCTAAGCATGGGGTAACGGTTTTTAACCGTCACTTAATTCAGCTACCTATATTCGTAACACCCCATATTCGAAAAAGGTAAAAGGATTAAATTATGGGAAATTGCAGGTGCCAGCGATGATGGCCACCCACGGCCATGGATGGGACCATATACCGTAGGTGTAATTCGTGGATGGCCATGCCTAAGGATTGTGTTGAGGCTCAAGACCACGGCTAGACCTACGGTCTGAGTCCGTGGTTCACTAGCAAAAATTGTTGTTTTTTATGACAAACCACGGTCCACCATGACGGGGCGTGGGTCAGACCACGATTCATCGACTGGGTCCGTCGATGGTCACCTGGCAGTTATTGTTAGGGGGAGTTGGGTCTTTTCCTAATTAATTAGTTACTATACTACATTGTTTTACCATTCAGTAAGACCCCTATATAAGTATTTATACCACCAAATTTACCCATTTACTTCATTCTTCCAAATTCACAAAAGAAAACAAAATCTCCTCTCCAAATATTTCTCTCTCTAGAATCTTGAAGAGGAAGAAAAATTCAACCTAGGGTTTCAAGTCAAGGTCTAAATTTCTCCATTGAAGGCTAAATTTTGGGTTCAAGGTATGATAGTTTTCATCCATTAATTCCTTTCATCCATGGAGATCCCAAATTCCTCTATTTCTGAAGGTAGAATTCCCCAATTGAGTTACAGTTTTCTTCAATTATCATGGGTTCTTTTCATTATTGATTTAAATGATTTAATTATGATATCTTATGCATGAATTGATAAAATATGATGATTTTAAGATGATTTACCCATGAACCCATGTTATCCCCATGTTTTCAATTTATGAATCATATGATGTGAGATTTTGATCTTCAAGAAAGAGTTTTATGAAATTGAGCATGTATTGTAAGCTTTACATGTATTTATGATGAAATCCATATCTAACCCATGTTTTCTAATTATTAATGATTGAAAGTGGGTTTTGAACCTCAAGAGGTAAATTATGGACTTATGCATTATTTTTATGAAATCTATGCAACTGTTTTTAAAGGTGCTTTGAGAGTAAAATACCAATGATGATGTTTTATTATGAAAGTATATTCTCATAAACACATACTAGCATAATGTGAATGGTTTTCTCACATAGTAAGGATTCTTAGGTTGAAAGGCTTTCTCACCTAATTGTATCAAAGAGTAAGAGCTATCCTAATGAACTAGCCTAGTTTGGTTGTCCAAGGGCACATTTCCATGATTAATGACGTCAAGTAACTATTCCATGGGATTTATGATTAGTACCGAGTGGATATTGATGATGGGATAAAAGTTCTCCCGTTAGTAGAGACCTGATTTCTAGAAGCAATCTCATGAGATAGAAGCTCCCCCATTAATAGAGGTCTGATTTCTAGTGGAAATCTCCCTATCCCTAACTATGTGCCCCTATTGGTTGAATAGCTAGTGAATCCACTTAAGCTAGAAGTTCACGGTCCTTACCTTGGAAAGTAGGGAAACCCTTTTCGGTGTGCCAGAGACCGGGGGATTATATTATAGCTCACATGGTCTCTATGTCGGTGAATGCTAATTCCCCACAAGTAATAACGAACTAAGGTTACTTCAAGAAGTATCACATATGAGCTCGTAGTTTTAAAGATGAATTTAGTTCATATTGACCATGATTTTATGACTTATGTTTCTAACTCTTTCAATTTATATCATGTTTTATCTTGGTTAATTGCATGTCGTGAAATAAAATGTCCCTTTTTTCATGATTTAAATGTTTTATGCCTTGCTATCATGCGTGGTACATTATTTTGTACTAACACATACTCTTACCTATATTTCCCCAAATGTAGGGTCTGGCAGTCAGGGTACTCAGTTTCATGGCTAGAAGTTGCATTGATATATTTCCGAGCTTTGATGATTCGTCATGCTTCGAGGACGGAGTTTATTATTTCACCTACTTTCATGTATTTTCTCCTTTGAACATAATGTATGGGCTAGGTAAAATTTTATTCTATTGTATTAGATGGCTATGATGAGACAAGTGTTTTAGACTTCCGCTTTGCTGCTATAAAATGTTTTGGACTTGGACTATTTTTTTACTCTTGTTGTTCGATATCTTTTGTTATAAGATCTAAGTGGCTTGTATAGAGTCATTCAGGGTTTTATATGCCTTGTTACATCTAGGGGGTACCCTTAGGTCGTGACAAACTTGGTAATCAGAGCACAAGGTTTAGAATCGTTCTAGGATGTCTCATAAGCAATGTTTAGTAGCGTATTGTTCATGAGTGTGAAGCATGCCGCATTTATGAATGAGAGGCTACAAGATGATTAGGAAACTCCACATCTTTCATTACTCTTAAGTCGTGCGTTAGAGTTTAACCCTATAAGATCTCTCTCCTAATCCTTATCTGATGCTCTACATGCCATGGCTTCACAAAGAGCTTATACTAGAACGAATGTGAGGGAGAATGCGGAACAAGAAGTTCCTCCCCAAGCTCCTCATGTTCCAATCGATCCTTTGGCTGAACAAGTTTCTAATGCGGATTTTAGGGCTGCTTTTAAAGTGTTGGCTCAAGCCACGATGGCCCAATCCATTAGGGAGGTATTGGTTCCCATGAACCCAAATATGGGTACGGCAACTTCAAGAGTGAGGGACTTCACAAGGATGAATCCTCTAGAGTTTCATGGTTCTAAAGTTGAGAAAGATCCTCAAGAGTTTATTAAATAGAAGGTTTTGATGATCATGGGAGTCACGCCGGTGGAAAAGGTGGAGTTAGATGCTTATCAACTAAAAGGTTTGGTTCAAATATGGTATAACCAATGGAAGAAAGGGAGACCAGAAGATGCAGGTCCTTTTGATTGGTACAAGTTTAAGGCTACTTTTCTTGATAGGTTCTTTCCCATTGAGTATAGGGAAGTTAAGGTGCTTGAGTTCATTAACCTTTGACAAGTAAATATGAGTGTGACGGAATATTCTCTAAAGTTCACTCAATTTTCTAAGTATACTCCATCAATGCTTGCTGATTCAAGGGCAAAGATGATTAAGTTTGTTTTGGGTGTGTCCAAAATGGTGGTTAAATAGTGTTGAACCGCTATGCTTATTAATGACATGAACATCTCTCATCTCATTGTCCATGCATAACAAATTGAGGAAGAGAAACTCAAGGAAAAGTCTAGGGAGGCAAAAAGGGCCAAGACCGGTGATGGAAATTTCTCTAATGCAAGGTTATTCGGTGGACAAGGTCATCCTAGATTTCAACAAAGGTTTTTCGGTCAATGTTCCTCGAATGTTCCTCCTAAGTTCAACCAAGATAGGGTGTCTAACCCTAAGCCTCAAGGAGGTAATGGTAGTGGATCTTCATTTCCTAGGTCTAATTGTTCTAAGTGTTGAAGGAAGCACGAGGGTAAGTGCCTAGCCGGTATGGATGGTTGCTTTGGTTTTGGCAAGAATGGTCACAAAATGAGGGATCGCCCAACACTTACGGCTAAAGGAAGAGAGGGCAAGCAATCTACTACTAGTTGTGTCGGTCCCAATGCTCCTAAGTAAAACCTCTTCTATACACTTTAGTCTCGTGGTGAACAAGAGGGTTCTCCGTATGTGGTTACCGGTATGTTGAAATTTTTCAAACTTGATATTTATGTTTTACTTGATCCCGATGCTACCTTGTCTTTTGTGATGCCATATGTGGCTATGAGGTTTGATGTTCTTTTGGATGTGTTTTTGGAAATTTCTCTGTCTCTACTCATGTTGGTGATTTTATCGTGGCTAAGAGGGTCTATAGAAAATGTCTCATTTCGTTGTCCTATAGAGTTGCTCCTGTTCACTTGGAAGAGCTTGATATGCTTGATTTTGATGGTATCTTGGGTATGGATTGGCTGCACTCATGCTATGATTCTATCAATTGTAGAACTCGTGTAATCAAGTTTCAGTTTCCAAATTATCCTATCCTAGAGTGGAAGGGGGGAAATTTAATGCCTAAGGGTCAGTTTGTCTCTTATCTTTAAGCTAGAAAGATGATTTCTAAAGGTTGCTTTTACCATCCAGCAAGGATGAGGGATGTAGAGTTTGAAACCCCTTCTCTCAAGTCGGTCCCCATTGTAAATGAGTTTCTGGAAAGGTTTCCAGATGACTCACCTGGTATTCCTCCCGAGCAGGAAATGCATTTTGGTATTGACCTTTTCCCATAGATGCAACCTATCACTAATCCTCCTTACTGTATGGCTCCGACAGAACATAAGGAGTTGAAAGAACAATTAAAAGATTTGTTGCATAAGGGTGTCATCCGACCGAGTATATATCTATGGGGTTCTCCAATTTTGTTTGTTAGAAAGAAAGATAGTTATTTTCATATGTGTATTGACTATCAATAGTTGAACAAGGTGACTATTAGGAATAAGTATCCTCTTCCAAAGATAGATGATTTATTTGACCAACTTCAAGGAGCAAGTTATTTCTCTAAGATTAATCTTCGATTTGCTTATCATCAATTATGGGTGAAAGATGATGACATTCCGAAGATGATTTTTCAAACTCGGTATGGTCATTATGAGTTTTTATTAATGTCCTTTGGGTTGACTAATTCCCCGTTGGTGTTTATGGGTTTGATGAATAGGGTGTTTATACAATATCTTGATATGTTTGTGATTGTTTACATTAATGATATTTTGATCTACTCAAGGAGTGAGGGTGACCTTATTGATCATTTAAGGATCATTTTGTAAATTCGTAAGGACCAACAACCTTTTGCAAAGTTTAGCAAATGTTAATTTTGGTTAAGGTCCGTAGCTTTCCTTGGTCATATTCTTTCAAGTAAGGGTATTGAGGTAGACCCTAAGAAGACGGATGCGGTCAAGAGTTGGTCTAGACATCTAATTCCTTCAGTTATTAGAAGTTTCATGGGTTTAGTCGGTAACTATAGAAAGTTTATTGACATATTCTCTTCAATTTCCTCTCCTTTGATGACTTACACTCAAAAGAAGGCTAAGTTGATATGGTCTGAAGCATGTGAAAAGGGTTTCCAAGAGTTGATGGATAGACTTACTTCCAATCCGGTGTTGACCTTACCAGAAGGGATGGATGGTTTTGTGGTTTATTGTGATGCCTCTAGAATTGGTCTAGGGTCTGTGCTTATGCAAAATGGGTAAGTTATTGTCTATGCCCCAAGGTAACTTAAGATATATGAGAAGAATTATCCTACTCACGACCTTGAGTTAGCGGCGGTCGTATTTTCCTTAAAGATTTGGAGACACTATTTGTATGGAGTACATGTAGATGTTTTTACCAACAACAAGAGTTTGCAATATGTGTTTAATCAAAAAGATTTGTATCTTTTCCAAAGAAGATGGCTTGAGCTATTGAAAGATTATGACATGAGTGTTCTTTATCACCCCGACAAAGCTAATGTGGTAGAAGATTCTCTTAGTCAGTTATCTACGGGTAGTATGGCTCATATTGAAGAAGAAAAGAAAGAGTTGGTTCGAGATGTTCATAGATTGGCTCGATTAGGTGTTCAACTAGGGGACTCCAACAAGGGTGATGTTATGGTTCACAATGGTTACAAATTGTCTTTTGTGGTAGATGTAAAAGCAAAGAAAGTTCTTGATCCTATTTTTGTAGAATTCAAAGAGGGGGTGCTCAAGAAATCCACTGAGGCTTTATCTGAAGGGGGAGATGGTGTACTTAGATACCAAGGTCGGTTATGTATTCCAAATGTGGATGACTTGATGGAACATATTTTGATAGAAGCCCATAGTTTGCGGTATTTCATTAATCTAGGACCCACCAAGATGTATCGTGATTAACATGAGGTCTATTAGTGGAATGGGATGAAGAAGTATATTACGGGATTTGTGGCTAAGTGTCCAAATTGCTAACAAGTGAAAGTTGAGAATCAGAAACCAGGAGTTTTATCACAAGACATTAGTATTCCTACTTGGAAGTGGGAAGACTTGAACATGGACTTTATAGTTGGTTAGTCTCGCACCCGGCAACAACATGATTCAATTTGGGTGATAGTAGATCGGATGACAAAACCGACTCTTTTCCTTCCCAACAAAGTTTCTTATTTGGTGGAGGACTATGTCAAGATGAACTTGAGAGAGATCGTAAAATTTCACGGAGTGCCTTTGTCCATTATTTCCGATCGTGGTACCCAATTCACTTCCCAATTTTTGAGTCATTCCAAAGGGACTTGACACTAAGGTTATGCTTAGTATGGCTTTTCATCCCCAAACCTATGGGCAAGCATAGCGTACTACCGAAACTTTGGAGGATATGTTAAGGGCTTGTGTGATCAATTTTAAAGGTAATTGGGATGACCATTTCCCATTGGTAGAGTTTCCTTACAATAACATTAATCACTCAAGTATCACTATGGCTCCATTTGAGGCCTTATATAGTAGGAGGTGTACATCTTCTATAGGCTGGTTTGAGGTGGATGAAGTTACCCTAATAGGTCCCAAATTGGTACAAGAGGCCATGGAAAAAGTTCGGCTTATCAGGGAAAATTTGAAAACGGCTTAAAGTCGACAAAAGTCATATGCCAATGTGAGAATGAGGGATCTAGAGTTTGAGGTTAACAATTGGGTTTATTTAAAAATATCACCCATGAAGGGTTTAATGAGGTTTGGTAAGAAGGAAAAGCTTAGTCCCCGATATATAGCCCCATATCAGATTTTGAGACGCATTTGTAAGGTTGCTTATGAGTTAGACTTGCCGAATTAGTTGGCAATAGTGGATCCCGTTTTCCATGTCTTTATGCTTAAGAGGTGTGTTGGATATCCGACATTCATAGTTCCCCTAGAAGGGTTGGGAGTTGATGAAAGTCTTTCTTATGAGGAAGTTTCGGTAGAGATTCTAGACCGACAAGTCAAGAAGTTGAGAAACAATGAAATAGCTTCTGTGAAAGTATTATGGAGGAATCAGTTAGTTGAGGGTACTACATGGGAGGCTGTGGCCAATATGATATCCCGATATTCTCATCTTTTGCCTTCTAACTATAGCTTGAGGTAATGAGTTTCTCTTGGTTTGTCTTTTGTTTTGGGAGTCATGTTTTTTTGTGTTTCCATGATTTTCTTATATTATGCATGTTCATGAAACCTTGTTGTTTTGAAAGAAAATGAGATAACATGATTGATTTTCCTCATGTTGTTGTGCATTGAGTATGAGTTGCATATAAGACTTCATGATATGAATCGATGAACATGCTTTAGCTATGTTTTTTAGATCGAATTGCATATGAGCTCCATGAGATTGTAGTGAGCATTCTTTTAGCTTGGAAAAGGTAGTAACTTTATAAAAATGAGTAATTTTGAAATTTTATGCATATTGGGTTGCTAGATGTAGTTCCTACTTCCTTTTGATGCATTTGAGTATAATTATCTTTGAGTTGATGCTTCCTCGTTTATGTGCATTGCATGCATAGTGGGATGATAGAGTTAGATTCACCCTTTTTATGATGTTTTGGGAACGTCCTAGCTTCGAGTCGATAGTTCCTCCTTTGTTGTATGCATTGCATTGTAAGTTGGGTTTTTTGTTCCTCTCCTACTCTTTTAGAACCAGTTCAAGTCTCATTCGAGGACGAATGTTCCCAAGGAGATATTGTAACATCCTAAATCCGAAAAAAAGGAAAAAGATCAAATTTTGGGAAATTGCAGGGGCTAGCCACAAGGGCCTCCCACGACCCATGGATGGGACCACGGACCATAGTTGTAGTCTATGGATGGCCCTGCGTAAGGGTTGTGTTGAGGCTCACGACCACGGCTAAACCTATGGAGCGTTGTCTAGACCACGGTCCGTGGTTCATTGGCCAAAATTGTTGTTTCTGATGACCAACCACGGTCACCCAGGATGGGCCGTGAGTTAGACTACATTCTGTAGACTGGTGTCTGTCGGTGGTCATCTGGCAGTTATTGGTAGGGGCATATGGGTATTTTCCTAATTAATTAGTTCTTATACTACATCATTTTACCCTTCACTAAGACCCCTATATAAGTATTTTCAACCCCCAAATTTACCAATTTACCTCATTCTTCCAATTTGACAAAAGAAAACCAAATCTCCTCTCCAAATATTTCTCTCTCTAGAAAATTGAAGAAGAAGGAGGATTCAACCTAGGGTTTCAAGTCAAGGTATCAATTTCTCCATTGAAGGCTAGCTTTTGGATTCAAGGTATGATAGTTTTCACCCATGGAGTTCCCAAATTCTTCTATTTCTAAAGGTAGAATTCCCAATTGATTTAGGGATTTCTTCAATTATTATGGGTTCTTTTCATTATTGATTTAAATTATTGACTTATGATCGCTTATGCATGAATTGATGAAACATGATGATTTTATGATGATTTCCCCATGAACCCATGTAATCCCAATGTTTTCAAGTTATGAGTCATATGATGTGGGATTTTGATCTTCAAGGAATAGTTTTATGAAATTGAGCATGTATTGCAAGCTTTACGCGTATTTATGATGAAATTCATATCTAACCCATTTTTTCTAAGTATTGATGATTGAAAGTGCGTTCTGAACCTCAACAGGTAAATTATGTAGTTATGCATTGTCTTTATAAAATCTATGCAATTTTTTTGAGGGTACTTTGAGATTAAAGTACCAATGATGATGTTGTGTTGTGAAAGGATATTATCATAAGCACATACTAGCATGATGTGAACGGCTTTCTCACATAGAAAGGATTCTTAAGTTTAAAGGCTTTCTCCCCTAATTGAATCCAAGACTAAGAGCTATCCTAATGAACTAGCTGGGTTTGGTTATCTCAGGGAACCTTTCTATGATTAATGAAGTAAAGTAAGAAATGTCTATTTTGTGGGATTTATGCATAGCATTGAGTGGATATTGATGATGGGATGAAAGCTCTTCCGTCAGTAAAGGCCATGTTTCTAGAAGCAATCTAATGAGATGGAAGCCGCCCCGTTCGTAGAGGTCGGGTTTCTAGTAGCAATATTTTTATCCCTTAACTATGTGCTCCCATAGGTTGATTAGGTAATGGATCCACTTAAGCTAGAAATTCATGGTCCTTACCTTGTCAAGTAGGACAATCCTTTTCGGTGTGGGAGACACCGTGGGATCATGTTATAGATGTTGGATTAGGCTAATTCCCCACAAGTAATAATGAACTAAGGTTTCTTCAAGTAGTATCACATATGAGTTAAAAGGTTTTAAAGATGAAGTTAGCTTTCATTGACCATGATTTTATTACTTATGTTTCTAACTCTTTTATATCATGTTTTAGCTTGGTCAATTGCATGTCATGAAATGTAATGTAAATTTTTGCATGATTTAAATATTTTATGCCGGGCTATCATACCTGGTATATTGTTTTGTACTAATGGATACTCTTACCTTCATTTCCCCAAATGTAGGGTCTAGTAGTCAGGGTACTTAGTTTCATGGTCCCTGAGTGGATATTGATGATGGGATGAAAGCTCTTCCGTTAGTAGAGGCCATGTTTCTAGAAGCAATCTAATGAGATGGAAGCCGCCCCGTTCATAGAGGTCGGGTTTCTAGTAGCAATATTTTTATCCCTTAACTATGTGCTCCCATAGGTTGATTAGGTAGTGGATCCACTTAAGCTAGAAATTCATGGTCCTTACCTTGTCGAGTAGGACAATCCTTTTCGGTGTGGGAGACACTGTGGGATCATGTTATAGCTCATATGGTCTCTATGTTGGATAAGGCTAATTCCCCACAAGTAATAATGAACTAAGGTTTCTTCAAGAAGTATCAAATATGAGTTAAAAGGTTTTAAAGATGAAGTTAGCTTTCATTGACCATGATTTTATTACTTATGTTTCTAACTCTTTTATATCATGTTTTAGCTTGGTCAATTGCATGTCATGAAATGTAATGTAAATTTTTGCATGATTTAAATATTTTATGCCGGGCTATCATACCTGGTATATTGTTTTGTACTAATGGATACTCTTACCTTCATTTCCCCAAATGTAGGGTCTAGTAGTCAGGGTACTTAGTTTCATGGTCCCTGAGTGGATATTGATGATGGGATGAAAGCTCTTCCGTTAGTAGAGGCCATGTTTCTAGAAGCAATCTAATGAGATGGAAGCCGCCCCGTTC
>JAJOOO010004592.1:0-21270 GCA_029582685.1 Solanum piurae | reverse complement strand
CTTTGATTATACTTATTGCTTATGGTCATTTTAATTGCTTCCGCGACCAAGGATGTGTAATGATACGTTATGAGGCTTGTTTGGGGTCCCTTCGGGTTCCCCATTCGCCGGTCACGTCTAGGCCCTAGGCTTGGGTCGTGACAGTGGGTCATACATTGAAGTACAAACTTGTTAAACCTCAGCCACATCTAATGGATAGGTTCACCTTCCAAGCGTTTGAAACCTTGGATACTATCCTTAAGTGTTATCATCTTTTACACGGGAAAAAATTTCACATTAAATGTTGTGGTAAGCTCATCCCAAGAGGTGATAGAATCCCTCGACAACTCAGCTAACCATTTGCTAGCCTCACCCACTTGGCAACCAATACTCACGTTTACGCTCATCTATATCTATGTTCAACACAAATAACACAAAATAAAAAACTAAAGTAAGTCGATTCAACTACAACCAAAAAGATAACAATTCAACTTCAATAAAAGAAATTTAAACAACACCACTCCCCTGCAGCGGTGCCATTTTGATTAACATTCAAGCACACCTCATTTAGTTCTAGGTGCAAACGATCGTTAGTCAGTATAAAACCCATTGAAAGGTTGGGTCAAACCAACAAGTAGCGGTACGTGTTCAAATTTAATTAGGAAGTACAAACGTGGTCTAATTAGCTATAGGAATAGAAATTATCGAAAATGACATGTAAACGAGTCTAAATGGGGTGACACGTATATCAGATTGGGGTTTTGGTTTGGAAGTATCTACTACAACACAATCAAATGCTAAGGAAATAACAATATAGAGAACATTTCTCGGGATGTGATCGATTATAGTCAAATTTTACTATATGGGTAGTTGAAATTAATAACAAATAGCTAAATATCAGTGGATAGGCTAGGCTATAGGTGAAATAGCTTTCTCTCGAACAACTATTTCGAATCAACTGATTTCTTTCGAACATCACCAAGCTTAGTAAATAAGAACACCCCATCTTCCCCTTGGGAGAAGCCTCAACGAACTTGTTGAGAACCAATTCTTTCAATTCCATCAAAATAGGATCAAGGTGTTTCTTAGACTTCACATCAACTACAAAGGATGATTCCGAATTATGATGGACCACAACTCCACCCTTGGTGGAATCCACTAGTTGAACACCTAACCGGGCCAACCTATGCACATCAAGAACCAATTCCTTCTTCTCAACTTATACATGAGCCACACTACCCATGGACAATATACTTAGGGCATCCGCAACCACATTAGCTTTGCCGGGGTGGTAAAGGACACTTATATCATAATCTTTCAAAAGTTCCAACCACCTTCTTTTTCAGAGATTCAAATCTTTTTGGTGAAACACATGTTGAAGACTCATGTGGTCAGTAAACACATCTACATAGACCCTATATAAGTAATGTCTCCATATTTTCAAAGAAAATACAATATCCACTAATTCAAGGTCATGAGTCGGATAATTCATCTCATGGACTTTGAGTTGCCTTGAAGCATAAGTGATCACTTTACCCCGTTACATGAGGACACATCCCAAACCCACTCGAGAAGCATCACAATATACCACGAACCCATCGGTACCCTTCAGTAAGGTCAATACCGGAGCAGAGATGAGTCTATCCTTCAATTCTTGGAAGCTTTTCTCACAAGCTTCCGACCACACAAACTTTGTTTCTTTTGAGTTAAGGCCGTTAATGGAGAAGTAATAGAGGTGAAACCCGCAACAAACCTCCTATAGTAACCGGCCAAACCCAAAAAGCTTCTAATATCGGTAGGAGCTAGAGGTCTAGGCCAACTCTTGACCGCATCCATCTTCTAAGGATCACCCTCTATACCCATGCCCAACACAATATGACCAAGGAAAGCAACCGACCTTAGCCAAAACTCACACTTGCTAAACTTATCATATAATTGGTGGTCTTTAAGGACTTACAACACTATCCTCAAAATAATCCTTATTTTCACCTTAACTCCTTGAATAGATCAAAATATTATCAATAAAGACGATCACAAACGAATCAAGATATTTCCTGAACACTCTATTCATTAGGTCCATGAATGCCACCGGGGCCTTTGTTAACCCAAAAGACATAACCACAAATTCGTAGTGACTGTATCGGTCCTAAAGGCCATCTTGGGAATATCACATCCTCTTACCCTTACTTGATGGTAACCAGAATGAAGATCTATTTTGGAGAAAAAGGTATCCCCTTGGAGTTGATCAAACAAATCGTCAATCCTAGGAAGTGGATACTTATTCTTTATAGTGACCTTGTTCAATTGGCGGTAATCGATACACATCCTAAGGGACCCATCTTTCTTTTTCACAAAGAATACCGGTGCACCCCATGGAGATATGTTTGGTCGTATAAAACCCTTGTCTAGCAAATCCTTGAGTTGTGCCTTTAACTCCTTTAATTCGGCCGGAGCCATCCGATAAGGGGTAATCGATATGGGTTGAGTATCCAGCAAAAGATCAATGCCGAAGTTTATTTCTCATTTGGGAGAAATGGCGGGCAAGTCATTGGGAAAGACTTCCGGATATTCGCTTACTACGGGGACCGACTCTAAATGAGAAGTCTCGAACTCAATGTCCTTAACTCTTACAATATGATAGATACAACCCTTAGAAATCAGTTTACAAGCTTTTAGACATGAAATGAATCGACCTCTAGGGATTGAATTTACCCCCTTCCATTCCAAAATGGGCTCATTTGGAAATTGAAACTTTACTACTCGAGTTCTACAATCAATGGAAGCAAAACAAGCATGCAACCAATCCATCCCCAAGATTATATCAAAATCAAGCATGTCAAATTCAACCAAATCTACCAAAGTGAATTTATTAGACAAAGAAATAGGACAACTCCTACAAGCTCTTTTAGCCACAATCGAGTCACGAACGGGGTAGAGACTGAAAAAGGCTCTATTAGGGAAATTTCATAGACACATAGGGTATAACAAAAGATAAAGTGGCACCAGAGTCTAATAATGCATAAACATAAATGGAAAATACTTGCAACATACCCGTTACAACATCTGAGAAACTCTCTTGATCACCTCGTGATTGAAGAGCATAGAAGCGATTCTTTTTACGAGCATAGGGATTTGAACCACTTGGAGGAGCTTGATTACCCCCTCTTCCCTTGGTCGTACGGGTTGGAAAATCTTTCAATTGATTCCCACCTTTTCCACATCCACAGCACACACCCAAACCGGCAAGACATTTTCCCTCATGCGTCTTACCAAACTTGGCACATGTAGGCCTCTCCATGGAAGGTCCACTCCTATTGCCTCCTTGAGGCGTAGGGTTAGACACTCTATCCTTGTTGGTCTTAGGAGCATTAGAGGAGCTTTGGTTGAAAAACCTCTTCTTGAACCTTGGTCCACTTTGGCCTTCAAACCTACCCTTAGAAGAGTTACCATCATCGGTGCTTGCCTTTTTTACCTCTCTATTCTTCTTCCTAAGCCTTGTCTCCACAAATTGTTGAGCATACACCATTAGACGTGAAATGTCCATATTGTCATGGCTTATTGTCGCATGGCATTCTTTTTCAATGGCATCGGACACACTGGTCACAAACCGACTCATCTCATCAATTGGGTTAGACACCAAGGATGGGGCATATTTGGACAACTTAGTGAATTTCAATGAGTATTCTTAGACACTCATACCTCCTTGACGAAGGTTGATAAATTCCTCCACTTTTGCTTCCTTCTTTTCCTGTGGAAAGAACCTAGCAAGGAATGCTTTCTTGAACACTTCCCAAGTTATGGGACCCTATCTTATCGCCCTATTATCCTTCCATTGAGTAAATCATACTTGGGCCACATCTTTCAATTGATATCCGGCTAGTTCGGCTTTCTCAATAGAAGTTACCCCCATAGCATCCACTATCTTGTCGACCTCTTCCACAAACTCTTGTGGGTCTTCATTCACTTTAGAACCAAAGAACATAGGAGGGTTCATTCGAGTAAAGTCTCTCAATCTTGAAGCCATGGTGCTCACATTAGGATTCACTCGGGGCCCAACTTCCCTATTTGCTTGTGTCATTATAGCTTGGGCTTGAGTGGTGACGGCTTGAGTTTGAACCATCATGAGTTGATTTAATGTTTGGAGATCCACTTTTATCTCCACATTAGTCATAGCCCCTTCATCATTAGGAGCATGAGGATCTTGAGGAGCTTGGGGAGGAACTCCCTCATTCACATCCTCCTCTTGCACCCTCCTTGCATTCCCTCTTCTTGTATTCATTGCCTATAATAACAAGAGAAGGGTTAGGAAAAAGGATTTCATAGATTTAGGACTCCAAAGCATGACTAAAGAGTAATGAAGGAAGTTAAAGTTCCTAAATATCTTATTGCCTCGCATTCATAAGTGTGGCGCGCTTCACACTCATGAACAAGACTCTAGTAGACGTGGTTCATGAGACATCGACCTAATTATTATCCCAAAACCTTATGCTCTGATACCAAGTTTGTCACCACCCGGAGTTAGCCCCTAGAAGCGACACGGTGTACTTGACCCAGAAGGGGTCTCATACAAGCCTCTAGCATCATCATAACATAAGACATAGAAATAATATGGAAAAATTTAAAACTTTTACAATAGAAGTCCAACTTCATTTTTCATAAAGGAAAAATCATAGGAATCTAGACTTTGTCTCATACACCATCTAAAACATAGGAATACCAAGTTTGGGACTTAGCCCTTTTCATCAATTAAAGTCTCAATATGAGAAGTACAATAGAAACTAAGAAATAGATTATCCATCCTCGAACTTGAGGACTCACCACAACTTGGATATAAGCAATCCAAGTCGTCTTCAAGAAAGGAGACTGTATGTCACCTAGACGGAACCTACACTTATCAAAAATGTAGAAGGAGAAGAGGTTAGTACAAATATGTACTAAATATGGAAACATGCATAAAATCTTTTAAATATGATAAAAGGGACATTTTAGTTGAAAAGTATGCATTTATCAACTTTGGAAACCAACATGCATTTTCAATGTAAAAGACAAGATATAATCACATTTATACTCATAACATAGTAACATCAATACCTTAGCAACCCCTAAGGAACACTTGTGCAATGTATGGTTGGCATACCATAATACCAACCATACTAAGTACTCCCTTGAAGTTACCTTAGTCATACATATAATCTTTAGACCTCATCATAATCAATACTCATCAATAAATAAATAGTCATGTAGATTACTTGAACATAAGGAAAGTCATTCATGGCAACTATCCAGTCAACATACATGCATACATTCATATCTCATCATAACATAAAAGAACCATCCCATAACATCCTACCAATTGTACTTGTACAATGTAAAAGTGAAGTCCCATACCCCCACTCCTACTAAGTAAACTCACTAAGAAGTCATAGTGTAGTTCATGTCTCATTCATTATCTTATCATATAGGTAAGAACAGCCAAAACCGACATAGACCATGTGAGCTACATGGAATCCAGTTTCGTGTAACCCCACACTAAAAGAAGGTGTCCTACTTGCCTAAGGTAGAACTAAATGTATTAGCTTTTAGGTGAATCCACTACTGAAGTCCTATGTTGGCACATAGTTATGGGATAGGGAGATTGCTTCTAGAAACCCAACCTATTGCATTGGCGGAGGAGCTTCCATCTCATGAGTTTACTTTAGATGACCCGACCTATTGCATTGATGAAAGGGCCTTTTCCTCACTTGCCACATCCACTCGGTACTAAGCATTATTTCCCAAATTATACATAATTAGTTTTGAATTGTATTTACATGTGTGAAGGAGTGCTCTACCCTTCATTCAATACAACTCATAAAATACCTCATAGATTCATTTAGGTTAGAACTAATTTTCATCCTTAGAATCATCATTAACATGTGAGTAAACCTTTCACATTATTGCTTATAGTGTTTTCATGAGTAATAGCCTTTCAATTGACACAACAATATTATCATCATCCTAGACAAGTCACACATAATCAAGTGTAACGGTAAGGGAAGAATGACCTTTCAATCAATACCTCAATTTACACAATAGTCATAGGATCTTTACCTTTCAAGTATGAATCATAAGTTCACAAACAACTTTCATCAATCATGAACAATCTTTCACAATCTACCCCCTTCTAGGGTCATGACCCAAGTCTCACAATCACACTTAGAAATACTACTTTAATCATGAATAAAACAAGATTCAATAACTAGATTAACATAGACACAATTCATAGTAATCATCTTGCATCAGTACACCCATCACAATTCATGAAATTGGGGTCATGGGGTAGTTCATGGGGAGTTTTACTATAAAAATTACCATTAAACATCAAATAATCCATAAAATAAGACAAATAACATAATGAAATCATTTTTAAGAAGAACCCATGGCTAAAATGAAAACCCTAGTTTTTGAACGATATCCCAAATTTTGAAATTAGAGTTGAAGGGCTTCATGGATAAAAGTGTTCCATGAATCAAGGTTCCCATACCTTAATTGAAGCTTTGCTCATGAATTGGAGTTGAGAAGATTGATTCTTAAGCCCTAATCTTCAAGTTCTTGGTGTTCTTTAATAGAGGAACTCTAGAGAGAGAAATATTGGAGATGAGAGGATTTTGGGGAAATATTTGGGTGTTTGTGAATAATGACCAAGTCTTGTGAATTTTGACTTAAAACAAATATATATTTTACCCCTAAATTACCCAAAACATCCCCACTTTAATTAAACTTAAAATGTAAAAGACTTAAATGACCCTCACTTAAAGACCCCATCCAGGTGTCACGCCCATCTTCAAGAGCTGTGGTGAGGACCACGACTCGTGGTCCGTCTCGTGAAGATTGGGGAAGTGGCTAGGGTTTCGTGGCATTTGGCTCATGAGCCCAATTGATCTCCACGGGCCCCTTCACGGCTCGTGAAGTGGACCACGACACGTGGTAATGCCCTTGGAGGGTTGACGCAGTAGCTCCTCCAAGATGGCACAAGACCTACACGCCCACGGCAATACCACGAGGGGCTCCACGAGCCGTGGTGAAGACCAAGAGTCGTGGTCCCTCCCGTGGTCCTTGGACCAGTAGCCTCGCCACTTGAGGCCTTTTGCTCACTTGCCTAAGGCAACTCCACGAGAACCTCCCATGGTCGTGGTCGTGACCACGGACCGTGGTGATGGCCGTGAACTGTGAGGCAGTAGCTAGGAAAAGTTGTGGCCAAACTTTCATGGCCAAGGCAAGACCACTCCCACCTTCACGAGCCATGGTGAGGAACACGACTCGTGGTCCTTCTCGGGAAGGTGAGGCACTAGCTAAAGACTAGGAGCGGCCTTGGCCCCTTTGGCCATGACACTTGCCTCATGACCTTAACTACTATAACTCTCATTCAAGACGTTCATCCTCATGTTTAGGCTCTAGTTTAACTTATCATTTTCCGGTGTGTTACATAGATAGTATGAAAATAATAATAAACATGAAAATACTCACGGCATATAGACTTATATTAGGAATACATTAAATAATATGATAATACAAGTAACAAATAGACACATAATATGAAAACATTAGATAATGTTACAATACATGTGACAAATACACTCATAATATGACAAACAATTAAATAATGTGACAATGCACGTGGCAAATAGACTCTTCGACCAACTATAAATTACTTTGGTGTTCCACTCTCAAAGTTTCTCAGCTTATTCAATCAAAACATCTTCTTATGCTCTGTTGCGATGGAAAAGAGGATCAGCAGGGGTAAACAAAAGACTGAAATGGAGTTGATTGAATCAAAGGAAGTGCACGCTGCTACTATCTCACAAACGATAAAAATAACTTGTTCAAGGAATGGATGAACTTACAACTCTGACAGGAGAAAGTGTTTGTATCCTGATCTTTTAACCAAGTGGAAAACCATAGACTCCATAATTATAGAATAAATTATTCATAATTTTTTTGAATTGAAATCACACGATCGTCAACACGATCATGCAAATTTGGGCAAATAAATGTATGTGAGGCATTTGGTAATCATGTGTTTCTTTTTGTTTGTAAATCAAGAACTTAAATGTCAATTCTATTCCAATTTTCATTCTAAGAATCTTTTGATTTATATAAATAACTTTCCAAAAATACAACATGTTTGTTGGATTGACATTGTTCGCTACCAGTTAATTTGATAGGGGATTAGCATATGCTCAAAGAAAAAAGATTTAGGACAATTCCCAGGTTGTTAAACAAATACCCAAGTATCCATGAGATTTTTTATTATTTAAAGAAAAATGAGAACTTCTTGTTATTATTATCTCTTTAAAATTTTCTAGTGCTAGCTTGCATTTAACTCTGATCAGGCCTCTAAAACAGCTTGGTGGTTGTGATAGAGAGGTATTAAAGATTTTGACCTATTAATACATTGATATTTTACTTGTTATAGTATTTTCATATTTCAATGTTGTATGGATACAACTCTGCATCATGATACAACTCTGCATGATTGCCAACTTTCACTTGGAATCTGCTGATCAACTGTTTGCTCTTGTTCCCTTATTTAAGGTATGGACTCTACTATTATGGATATTTATTTTTCCCTCATGACATTTCAAGAGTTGAGATTATTTGGATGTTGAGGCTGCTTCAAACAGATGCTATTAATTGAATTTTAGGTTTGAGTAGACAGGACGATAAAAGATAAAATTAATTTCTTAAAGAACCTTCTACATATGTTCATACTAACAAAATATGGGAGGAAACCAGAATTGTTTCTTAAATTGTTTCCTTCGATGATAAAAATGGTTTATGCTCTTTTCTATACAAAGAGCTAAGATATGACTATTGTTGTTAGTTTAACTTACACTGCGAAAAACTAGAAAAATAAATAGAGCAAGTTGAGAGTTCCCCTCGAGAATATCTTGGCTGAACTAGCAAAACTTAGAAGGGCAACATAAATGGCTCAAGAAGAGTATTCTATGGTAATGTCTGCATTTTATTTTTGACTGCCAAAAGATGATTTTTTTACGCTAGTTTACTTATAACCATCATGTAAGCTAAATGCAGGTAGTCGTACAGAGTGTTATGCATTTCTCTCTAAAATCCATGCCCAACAGTTGAGCATCCAGCAACTCATGTTGCCTTTATTCTTATATCTTTATTTTGCTATAGCTATTAGCTAGGATTTTTAGAAATAGTTGAGCAGCCAGCAATTTCGTTTGTGCAGAAAAATGGAGACAATGACTTGAATGAATGTAGCATTACTCTTGTGTTAGTGCAAAAGCTTTCAGCCAATTTTGCTTAAGTCAAAACATCTTTTTTCAATTTCCTCAGTCATTTTAGTTTGATGATGCTATCACTCTATCACGTTACTGAAGATAATTATGATGGGTGAAGTATCATATCTAAATTTAAACTTTAATAGATAATGTGTAACAAACTAAAAATCCTAACCATAATTCTCTAAAATATATTTGCATAGATCTTTAATATGTGGCACCAACATTCTTCAAACTGAAAGGAATCACATAGTAGCAGTAAACACCTTTAGGCGTGCAAAATGTAGTGAGTTCTTCATCATTTAGTGTTGTGCAGATTTTGTTATAGCCGGATGAACTATCCATAAATAACATGGCCTCATAACCAATGATAACATCAGTCATCAACTCTAGGATTAGAAGAGGAAGCTCATCTTTAGAGAGTGCATTATTTGATCCCTATATTCATAACATACATGAATTTGGCCAGTCTTCTTCTTTACGGGAATAATCCTTGACAACCATGTAGGGTATTTGACTTCACGAATAAAGTCTGCCTCAATAAGTTTGCTAACTTCATTTTCTATCAATGAAACCAAGTCAAGCCTAAAACGAATTTGAGCCTGCTTAACCAGATGAGCACCATTCTCTACTACTGACAGATGGACTGCTACTTTAGGATTCAAGCTAGGAATTTCTTTTATAACTCCAAGAGAAGACATCCCTATATTCTTTGAGTATATTCATTTAAGTGATTTCTAAATCAACTGTTAGTAAGTCATATACGTAAGTTGGCCTTGAGTCTTCGTCAGTGCCAAAGGTAACTTCTTTTGAGGGCTCTATTGTGGTCTTTACTCCTTCTTCATGTTCTTGTGGATCATCTCCAGCATCTTCTTCTTCTTGAGGATCATTTTCATTGACAAACATGTTATAACAACAAACAATATCTCCTAAGAATTCATCAACCTTTGTTCCAGATGCATTATGCTCACTATTGATTGTAACATTATATGAGGAGTCTATACTTTCTTCATATTCCTCTGTCTATTTTTTTTAAATCACGGTGTGAGCTTTTGCCTTGAGTTCTTCTTTACATAAAACCATACGGTCCTCTCATTGCCTCATTCTAGAAGGAATCAAACCTTTGAAATATTTTTGGATCATAGGCGAAACAAGCATTGTCACTCTTAGGTAACTTCTTTGAAGATTGTCATTTTTGTTCAATAGACCCAACGTCTCAAACACAAAATTTCTTTTAGTTGATTTTCTAAGTCGATCAAACATAGAATGCCTTTTGTTGGAAGCAATAGATTCATCTTCTCTAGTGATATGTTGTTAATTGAGCTTCTTATGAATATATGAACTGGTGGTGGTCGAATTAAGCCTAAGCTTTTGTATGCTTTCCTCCTTGTATCTTTCTATGGGACTTTCCCTATATTTGATGCTTCATTAGGGTTTATCCAACCTTAACAACTATCTTTTAAACATTTGGATCAATACCTTCTCCTGTGCATATCGTAGGAAGTGCCACATCTTGAACTTCATTTTGAGTGATTGACTTTCCTAATAGCTTCGAAAAAAAAGTTTATTGCATCAACCCATATGATAGGAAAAGTTAGACTGCTTAGTGTATTTCCTTGGCTATTGGATGATAGAGCTTCCTCTTTCTTCACTTTTGGAATGTAGCAAAGTACATACGTCAATTTTCTTTTTGAAGATATGATCTTCTCTTCATTTACAATGGACAAGGTTCTTTAGTTTCAACCTTGACCTTTTCGATAGCTATGTCGACTCTTTTACTTGCGATATTATCAGACTTAATTGAATTGATGTAGCAGGTTTTTCTCCTTGCCAACATAACTCTTCAAATTGAATTTTGCATCGGAAATTGTGTCTCAACTTTGGTGAAAGGAGTATCATCTGTAACTATTTACCTTTCAATTATGCTTTTGAGATACTTCAAACGTTCATAGTAAGAAGATGATATAATTTTATTCTCTTGTACCCAAGAAATTTCAAGCAATATGTTGTATGAAGTCTTTCCATCGATCACATGCATCCATGCGCTTGGTCGCAAATCTTATACGTTGATTTATAACTTGATAGAGAATATGACCCTCTTTCCCCCTTGATTGAATCCTTTTATCAATAAATAACTTTCACCAAGATCTTCAGTCTTGATGCTAAGTTTCTTCAATTTATTGATAGGCAGAATGTTGACTCCATATCCTTAATCTATCAAAATTGTATATATATTCTTCTATAGCACATGACCCACCATATATAAAGGATGATTGTGTAATGTTTAACCAAACAGAAGATCATTATCTGTAAATGTGATTTTTGTATCAAATCATGTTATTCTTGGGAAGAAAGTTCAATAGGTTTTTTAGAAGGCAAAGGAGACACCATTGATGTAACACCTCAGAACCTAACTAAGACTAAACAACAAAAAAAGAATGAACCACGGAGGGGTTAATGGGCCGTGAACAGGACCACAACCTATCACCCTCGTCGTGGTTCACACTCAACCAAGATTGGAGGACCACGAGCCTCTCCACGGGTCGTCAAACTCTACACGGGCTGTAGGGTGGCCCGTTTAGAGCAGGCAGAGCTACCATGGCTCAATTTAAGAACCACAGACCACTTGACTGTCGGTGGAACTCCACACGGGTCGTGGATTGGCTTGTCACCCTAAACCAGTAGACTCGGACCATATGTAAAGAACCATAATGGCCTTCACGGCCAATGGTCCTTCACACGGTCTGTGAAGTGGACCATAGATGAGGCCTACTATACTTGAGGTTAGGTCAACCATACCACGACCCACTTGACGAGCAGTGGTTCTAACGATGGCTCATTAGTGGCCTCGTGGATGGAACTTCATTAGCTTTAATTCAGGGTCGTATTTGTCTTTTTGCCCATGCATTGGGCACTTAAACTACGTCATTTGATGCCTAAAGTACATCGCTTTACTCAGTCTAAGTCTAATAATCTAGTAAGAACCTACACAAAACCCTCATTCCCCTAAAATCACCAAAACTTAGAACAAAAAGAGAAGAGAGAGGCGCCAGCTTTCCAAGAACAAGCAGAGGTGTTATTCAAGCCCGAAATCCAAAGGATTTACTCGTGAATTTTGTCAACTAGTATGTGGGACTTCACTATTGGGTTCCTTTCACCGATTACGTCCCTAGAATTCAGTTAGTTCTTCATATTCTCATAAACTGTTCAAACCTAGGTTTTCTAGATTCTCAAGATTTGTCGTGATTATGGTTCCCTTTATCTAAATAACTTGTTTCTTGATAATTTAGTATAATTCCATGCATTTAACTCAAAACCCTATCATGTGTAAATTTATCCTAGTTCATGAATTATATTTCTAGGCTAGTCAGATAGAAATTCATTCTTCAGATTTTGAATGCCATGTTCTCACTATATAAATGTTGCATTCTCAGTTAGCATGCTAGTATTTTGAGCTATTTAGTATGGTAGTGCATTTTAACATCATATATATTAACTTGGGAGTAGACTTAGCACCGATTTGGACTAGGGTTCAGCGTACCCTCAAAGTTCCTGAACTACATGCTAACGTTAGTTTAGAAGTACCCTCTATTGGGCATCAGTATTAGTGATCGAGCCACACTCATGCCTCTATACCCCTTGCAAGTTATATTGAGTCATCTTGATGGGGCATATACATCAGTATCCACGTTTATCTCACTTGGTTTATGTCGGTTAATAGTAGCTCCCACAATTAGACTCTTAGTGCATTGACACGGTTTTCAGTATTTACTTCAGTATTGAGTCAACATGTTTTCTTCATGATTAGTACCTTGTCATTGCATTAAGTTATCTTTCAGTAATACTTCAGTACTTATCTGTATTCTTGTTCTAATTATATCATTGCTCATTTATTAATTGTTTAGCCTATATACTTCGTTTAGCTTAGCATATGGATATCCTGAATGCTCAGTAAATTCCAAGTATTGACGCATACTTTCTGCTACATCATTTCATGATGTAGGTTTAGGCGCTCATCATCCATATCACGCTTAGTTCAATTCTCAGTCTGATTTAAGCAGCTTTAGTGGTGAGTCCTCATACTTCGTGGATAATAGACATGCTTTACATTTTTGTCTTTACTTTCAGTTTTTAGTTTCGTTATAGTTAGCTGGGGGCATTTCCCAGCAACTCAACTCACTTAGATGTTTTTAAAACATAGTAGGAGATTCAGCTTGAGTTGTTAAGTTGTTGTTTCAATTAACACTAAACTCGTATTATTTTATATATATTCAGACTAGTAGGGTATTTCCCCATTTTTAGATATCCATTGTTTTAGCTTCCGCATAGTGCATGTTTATTCAGTTGTTCATCAGTATGCTTTTTATATGCCAGACTCAGGGTTAACTTAGGGTCAGTTGTGATCCAAGGTCCAGTGTTGCATCTAGGTGGTAGCCTCGGGGTGTGACAAATTTGGTATCAGAGCATTAGGTTCAAGATTCCTAAGGTGTCTAAAAGCCGCACTAAGTAGAGTCTCTTCCATGGGTGTGTAGCTTGCCACATCTATGAGGAGGAGGTTACAATGTGTTTTAAGCAAAACTTCACTTCCTTTGCTAATCTTATCATGCGTGTGGTGTGATTCAACTTCTCCTTTCTAATCCATAGTTATGCATTTCAAAGCATGCCTCCTTGTAGAGCTAACACACGAAATGTCAATGCATGCAATGTTAACGAACTTCCTCCATTCCTTAATAATGAGGTTACAAATGCAGAGTTCTGACATGCTATACAACTGTTGGTTCAAACAGTAGCCAAACAAACCAATCAGCATGCCCCGGTCCCTACAAACTTCACTGGTAGATCAACTGCAGCTAGGGTTCGAGACCATATGCGTATGAATCTACCTAAGTTTCTAGGGTCGTAGGTAGGTGAGGACCCACATAACTTCATTGATGAGGTCAAGAAGATTCTTGAGGTAATGCAAGCGAATGGAACTGAGAATGTTAAGTTAGCAGCATATCAACTAAAGGATGTGGCTCATATTTGGTTCATACAATGGAAGGAAAACAGGGGTGAGAATGCAGCTCCTGTGACTTGGGATTATTTTACTGAAGTTTTCCTGGAAAAGTTCTTACCAAGGGAGTTGAGAGAAGCTAAGGCACAAGAGTTTATGAACTTTAAAGAAGGGTTCAATTTCGGTCCAAGAGTACGGGTTGAAGTTCGTCCAATTCCCTTGGTATGCTCCACACATTGTTGTCGATCCAAGGGCACAAATGAGCAAGTTCTTGTTTGGGGTATCTGATCTGGTGAAGACCGAGTGCAGGAATGACATACTACAATGAGATATGGATATCTCATGACTCACAACTCATGCTCAACAGGTTGAGGGATATAATCTTAGATAAATGGATAAGGACAACAAAAAGGCTAGAACGGGTAATTATGAATACTCTTAGTAAATGTCGGGCGGTGGAAATCACTCACAACTTCAGGAGAGGTTTACAGCCCAAGCACCTTCTTCAGCTAGCGCTCTGTCCCCCATGTTTCAACAGGATCAAAAAGCAAGGGCTTCAGGCTCTAAGTCTCAGGGGAGTGCTTCAGGTAACCGTACTTTCCATCTTGCCAAAAGTGTGGTAATAACCATCCTGGTGACTGTCTTGCTGGCAAAGAGGGGTATTTTGGATGTTGTCAGTCTTGTCTTAGGTTGAAGGATTTCCCTTCTGCCAGGCAAGGACAAAGAGGTAACAGGGCTCAATCTACTACTTCAGCAACGCGAACATGTCTCTCTACTAAGCACGGTGCCTTGTCTGGTACACGTTGTGGTCAGCGCTAGAATAGGTTATATGCTATTCAGGCTTGCCGAGACCAAGAAGATTCTTTTGACGTTTTCATTGGTACGTTATAAGTCTTCAAGTAAGATGCTTATGCATCATTAGATACAGAGGTTACATTGTCTTTTGTAATTCCCTATATAGTAGTAAACTTTGGTGTTAGTCCGGAAACTCTCTCAGAACCATTCTCAGTCTCCACTCTAGTTTGTGACCCATTAAAGCTAGATGGGTATACAGAAATTGCCTTGTCACAGTCTCTCAGAAAGTCACCTCAGTAAACCTTGTAGAGTTAGAAATGGCAGATTTTGATATCATTCTAGGCATTGGTTGGTTACATTCGTGTTATACCTCACTTGATTGTAGAACATTTGGTTTCAGTTTCCAAACGAGCCAGTCATAGAGTAGAAGGGTAGTAACTCAGTGCCTTTAGGTCGATTTATCTCTTACCTTAAGGCCAGGAAGATGATATCTAAAGGGTATATTTGTCATCTAGTTAGGGTTGAGGATTCAAACTTTTCAACCCCAACTTTTGAGTTAGTCCCAGTCATAAATAAATTTCCAAATATGTTCCCAGAACATCTTCCTAGAGGTCCTCTTGAAAGGGAAATCGACTTCAAAATAGATCTCCAGATACACAACCTATTTTGATTCCTCCTTACATAAAGGCTCCAACTGAACTTAAGGAATTGAAAGAACAGTTGAAAGACCTTCTTGATAAGGGCTTCATCAAGCCTAGTATCTCTCTATGGGATGCTCCAATATTATTCTTGAAACAAGAAAGACGGTTCTCTAAGAATGTGCATTGACTATTGTCAGTTGAACAAAGTCACAATTAATAATAAGTATCCCATTCCTAAGATTGATGATTTATTCGACCACCTTCAAGGTGCTACTTACTTTTCTAAGATAAACCTCATATCTGACTATCATCAGCTCAGATTCAGAGATAATGACATCCAGAAGACTGCCTTCAAGACTCAGTATGGTCACTGTGAATGTATAGTTATGTCTTTTGGACTAACAAATGAACCTATAGCTTTCATGCACTTTATGAACAAGGTGTTCAAATAGTATTTGGACCTATTCGTCATTGTATTTATTGATGATATTTTCATTTATTATCGAAGTGAGGAAGAGCATGCAAATCATTTGAGAGTTGTTTTGCAAACCCTCAAAGATATCCATATATTTGCTAAGTTTAGTACATGTGAATTTTGGTTACAGTCAGCCGCTTTCCTTGGTCATGTGGTATCTAGAGAAGGGATCTGAGTGGCTTCTCAGAAAATTGAGGCAGTAGAACACTAACCCATACCCATCCCTCCAATTGATATCAGAAGTTTCTTAGGTTTGGAGAGTTATTATATAAGGTTTATGGATGGATTTTCATCCATAGCTTACCCATTGAACAAGTTGAGTCAGAAAAAGGTCAAGTTTCAATTGTCAGATGAGTGTGAGAAAACTTCACAGAACTGAAGACTAAGTTGACTGCAACTCCTCCCTTGTCTCTACCAGATGGTTCAGATGGTTATATGGTTTATTGTGATGCATCCAAAGTCGGCCTAGGTTATGTGTTGATGCAGCAAAGTAAGGTCATAACTTATGCTTCTAGACAACCTAATGTCCATTAGAAAAACCCAAATCATGACCTCGAGCTTACAACCATAGTATTTTCCCTAAATATTTGGAGACACTACTTGTATGGTGTTCATTTTGATGTGTTCATAGATCATAAGAGCCTACAATATGTGTTTACCAGAAAGAGATGAATCTTAGTTAGAGGAGATGGCTTGAATTTCTCAAAAACTATGACATGAATATGCTCTACCATCTCTATAAGGAAAATGTAGTCGTTGACACCTTCATCAGACTATCCATGGGTAGTGTAGCACATGTTGAGGAAGAGAAGAAGAATTAGCTAAAGATGTTCACAGGCTTGATCGCTTAGGCGTTTGCCTTATGGACAGGTAAGATGGTGGTGTGATAGTTCATAATGGGTCATAATCTTCACTGGTAGCGGAGGTTAAGGAAAAATAGGATAGTAATAATGTGTTACTTTAGTTGGAAGGTGAAGTTCATTAGCAAAGAGTAGAGGTTTTCTCTCAAGGGGAGATGATGTACTTCGTTACAAAGGCCTCTTGTGTTTTCCTAATGTGGGTGAGTTGAGGAAGCAGATCCTTACAGAAGCCCATATTACTGGATATACCTTTCATCCAGGTGCCATTAAGATTTACTGTGATCTATGGGAAGTCTATTGGTGGAACAGCATGAAGAGGGACATAGTAGACTTTGTGGTTAATTGTCCTAATTGTGAACAGGTTAAGGTAGAACATAAAAAATCGGGAAGTGTGAATTAGGAGATTAGCATTCCTACATGGAAAAGGGAAGTGATAAACATGGACTTCATTATGAGTTTACCTTGTACACGTAGACAACATGACTCCATTTGGGTGATAGTAGACAGAGTCACTAAGTCAGCTCACTTCTTGGCAGTCAAGACTAATGATTCAGAGGAGGGCTACACCAAGTGCTACATCAATGAGATAGTCAAGTTGCATGGGTTCCCTTGTCTATCATCTCAGATAGAGGTCCTTAATTTACATCTCATTTTTTGAAATCGTTTAAGAAAGGTCTTGGTACTCTTGTAAATCTAAGTACAACATTTTATCTGCATAAGGATGGTCAAGCAGAGCGTAGCACTTAAACCTTAGAGGACATGCTCAGAGCTTGCATGATCGATTTCAAGGGTATTTGGATGATCATCTACCTCTCATAGAGTTCGCCTATAATAATAGCTTCCATTTTAGTATTCAGATGGCCCCATATGAGGCATTATATGGGTGTAGATGCAAGTCTCCGATTAGTTGGTTTGGAGTAGGTGAAGCATCTTTGATTGGGCCAGATTCGGTTCATAAGGCTATGGAGAAAGTTCAGCTAATCAAAGATAGAGTAAAGACATCTCAAAGTCGTCATAAGTCCTATGCAGATGTGAGGAGAAAGGACTTAGAGTTTGAGATCGATGATTGGATTTTTCCTAAAAGTATCATCCATGAAGGGCGTGTTGAGATTTGGAAAGAAAGGGAAGTTCAATTCTAGATATGTAGGTCCTTACTGAATCCTAAAAAGGGTTGGTAATGTGGCTTATGAGTAAGAGCCGCAAACATTACTAGCAGCGGTTCATCCGGTCTTTCACATTTCCTTGTTTAAAAAACGTGTGGGTGATCCCGGATAATTAGTACCTTTAGAGAATGTACATTTGAAGGATAGCCTCACCTATGAGGATATTCCAGTTGAGATTCTTTGCCTCTAGGTTTGTAGGTTGAGAAATAAGGAAGTTGCTTCAGTAAAGGTATTTTGGAGGATTCAGTCCGTAGAAAGAGCTACTTGGGGATCAGAAGAAACCATGATTCCCAAGTATCCTCATTCCTTTCATTCCGATTCAGTTTTGGCTTTAGGTAATAGTTCCGCTCTAGTATCTCAACATACTCTTGTGTAATTCAAGATTAGTATCATGTTCCCATTGTTATTCTTGCACTTCAGCATATTTGCATGTTCATGGAACTCAATTCAGTTAGATATCAGTTTCTAGTACTTACTTGATAGGGATTACAACTCTTCCCTCCAAACTCAGCTTATTTAGACTTCATTCGAGGACTAATGCTCCCAAGGGGGATATATTGTAACACCTCAAAACTTAACTAAGACTAAACAACAACAAAAGGGTGAACCACAAAAGGGTTCATGGGCCGTGAATAGGACCACGACCCGTCACCCTCGTCGTGGTTCACACTCAGCCAAGCTTGGAGGACCAAAAACCCCTCCATGGGCCGAACAACTCCACACGGGCCGTAGGGTGGCCCGTGGAGATAAGGCAGAGCCACCATGGCTCAAGTGAAAAACCACTGACCAGTTGACAGTCTGTGGAAGTTCACCGCGCCATAGATTGGCTCTTCACACTGAACCACTAGACCCCAACCTTCTGTAAAGAACCATGATGGCCTTCATAGCACGTGGTCCTTCACACGGTCCGTGAAGTGGACTGTAGACAAGGCCTACCAGACTTGAATTTAGGTCAACCACACCCCGACCCAGTTGACGGGTCGTGTTACAGACGACTGAGCGTCAGTGGCCTCATGGATGGCACTTCAACAGTTTTATGTCAGGGTCATTTTGGTATTTTCTCCTATGCATTTGGGCACTTAAACTACATCGTTTGATCCCTAAACTACTTTGTTTCACTCAGTGTAAGCCTAATAATCTAGTTAGAAACCACACAAAACCCTGATTCTCCTAAAATGACCAAACTTATAGCAAAAAGAGAAGAAAGAGGTGCCAGTTTTCCAAGAACAAGCAAAGGTGTTCTTCAAGTTTCAGCCTCCAAATCAAAAGGATTTCTCCGTGAATTTTGTCACCGGGTATGTAGGATTTCACTAGTGGGTTCCTTTCACCCCCTAAGTCCCTAGAATTTAGTTAGTTCTTCATATTCTCATAAACTATTCAGACCTATGGTTTCTAGATTGTCAAGATTTGTTGTGATTATGGTTACGTTGATCTAAATAACTTGTTTATTGATAGTTTAGTATAATTCTATGCATAGACCTCTGAACCCTAGCATGCGTAAGTTTATCCTCGTTCATGAATTATACTTGCTAGGCTAGTCAAACAGAAATTCATGCTTCAGATTTTGAATGTCATGTTCTAAGTATTTTAATGTTGCATTCTCAGTTAGCGTGCTAGTATTTTGAGCTATTTAGTATGTTAGTGCATTTTAACTTCATAGATATTCAGTTGGGAATAGACTTAGCACCAAGTTGGACTTGGGTACAGCGTACCCTCAAAGTCCCAGAACTACGTTAGAACTATGTGCCAACATAGGTAAAGAAATCCCCTTTGTTGGGCATCAATTTTAGTGATCACGCCACAGTAATGCCTTTATACCCATGGCAAGGTATATTGGGTCCTCTCGATAGGGTGTATACATCGGACTCCATGTTTATCTCACATGGTTTATGTCGGTTAATAGTATCTCCCACAGTCAGACTCTTAGTCCATTGACCAGGTTCAATATTAACTTCAGTATTGAGTTAGCATGTTATCTTCATGATTAGTACCTAGTCATTGCATCAAGTTATCTTTTAGTTATACTACAGTACTTATCTATATTCTTGTTCAGGTTATATTATTGCTAAGTTATGCATTTTTCAGCTTATATACTTTGTTCAACTTAGCACATATATCCTTAATGCTCGTACTTTCCAAGTATTGACGCATACTTTGCGCTACATCATTTAATGATGTAGGTTCAGGCGCTCAGCATCCAGATCACGCTTAGTTCGATTCTCTATCCGATTTCAATAGCTTCAGTGGTGAGTCCTCATACTTGAAGGAAAATAAACATGCTTTACATTTTAGACTTTACTTTAAGTTTTCAATTTTGTAAGAGTTAGTTGGGGGCATATCTCACCAACTCAAGTCAGGTAGAAACTCTTCAGACATAGGAGTAGATTCAACTTGAGTTGTTAAGTGGTTGTTTCAATTATCACTAAACTCTTATTATATTATATATATTCAGACTAGTTGGGTATTTCCCCATTTTTAAAAATCCATTGTTTTAGCTACTGCATAGTGCATGTTTATTTAGTTTTTCATCAGTATGCTTGTTATATGCAAGACTTAGGGTTAATTTGGGGGCACTCATGATCCTAGGTCTCGTGTTATGTCATGGGGGTAACCTCGGGGCATGACAATTGATGAGATTACTGTCATTTTTCTTCATTTTTGCTAGGAGACATCTTTGGTGAGGTTTCACTCATTGTTTTTTCTTTGTCATCATTGAAATATTACGCCCCAAAGTTTTCTTGAGTAGACTTGGGCAAAACAATCTTAGTAAGAATTCTCCTAGAGTCACAAGATGTCAGGGTTTTTAGTGGTGATACTGCTACCTTTTCCCTACTTTGATGCTTGATTGATTTCCTCCTTTCTAGTCTTCTCCCCGTGTTCCTTCTGATTGGTCGCTCAGATGTTTCTTTTCGTAAACTTTTCTTGTTGCATTTTTGCCTACAAGAATCCAGCCTTTATCACTGTCTATTTTAACTTGGGATTTGTCTTGCTCCAATGACTCTTCTTCATGCTTTCTAGAGATACATTTTCGGACTAGATTGAGTGAGATAAATATGATAGGGATTTAGTTAGAACTG